>JACXGI010018722.1:0-12922 GCA_016801175.1 Esox masquinongy | reverse complement strand
TTAAATAAATAAAAGCATTGGACCTACCCTTTGTAATGATTTAATCTTGGATGGATAAGTTTTGAAATGGGCTTTTATGTCAGGACCAACCCTGCTAAGCTCCACTCACTTCATCAGAATTCAACAAATGCTTTACAACTGTTGGGTAGTTTAGTCCCTCTGGTCGTCATTAGCTCTTGGTTCAAATCCATGCTAGTTACCCCTAAGGTGTTTTTAATGATACTAGTTCCTCATTATCGCCTGTTATGGGTTTCCACATTGTGATCCTATGTTTGCTAATGCTTTGTTATTATGTCAGTTTATAGAGTGGTTGGATTTAACTTTGACAAATTCTCAAAGTCAGGATTCTGAGCTAAAGTCTCCTTTTTGTTATTATGGGTTTTGACTTTCATAGCCGGAGCAACATACAAATTTACTGTCAAATAGTTTCTATGGACAAAGCACATTCAAATATTTTTTATTTAATAAAGTATACCTGCCGGCAAAATCCAACACTCTCATCTCTCTTCCTCATTTGGAGCACTGACACCTGTTTGTTGTTACTGACCTCACCTGTGTTCCTCATCACTGTCCCTATTTAAGTTCCTTCTTCCCATCCCATGTGTATCTTCTTTTCATCAAAAGCCTGGGGGCATATTGTTTTTTTTTGTATATTGGGGAGTCATTATTTGGCTCTCATAATATTGTAGAATTGTTTTTGTTACTTCTTAATTTTGTTATTAAATTCCTCCGTTCTCCCTGCGTCTGTGTCCTGCCTCATACCTGCACCTGTGTCCTGCCTCATACCTGCTCCTGTGTCCTGCCTCATACCTGCACCTGTGTCCTGCCTCATACCTGCACCTGTGTCCTGCCTCATACCTGCACCTGTGTCCTGCCTCATACCTGCTCCTGTGTCCTGCCTCATTCCTGCTCCTGTGTCCTGCCTCATACCTGCACCTGTGTCCTGCCTCATACCTGCACCTGTGTCCTGGCTCATTCCTGCTCCTGTGTCCTGCCTCATACCTTTTCTACCCTCATGACCAAAGGAAGTGATACTTTTTTTATCCTCATGACCAGAGGAAGTGATAATTTTTCTACCCTCATGACCAGAGGAAGTGATCATGTTTCTACCCAGATGACCAGAGGAAGCACTCATTTTCCTACCCTCATGACCAGAGAAAATAAAGTTTGATTTGATATTAAGAAAACCAATAGCCGTTAATATGGACAATGCTAGCCTATTTACGCACTTTACTACTCAGAAAGCTGCAGGGCTGGTTGCTAAGTAGAGAAGGGCATTTCATGGCTTAATAAAGTGTTGAATAAAAAGTGTTGACAGTGTGGAATAAGAAACAAAACATGAACTCACGATTGAAAAGCAGCAGTTCTTTGTTCATTTGTTGACAGTCTCTTTCTAGTCATGGTTCTTAGATGTTTTTACATCTCTAAGGATCACCTTTGCTTTGTGTGGGAAGAAGCAGCGGACCCAAATATCTGAGCTGTCTGATTGGCTCTCTGGTAGACCGACGTTGTATTCCCAGACATGAGATTGTAACAGAACCAGTTGGTTTGGGGAAAACTGAGAATGCAAGGTTCAATATGGTTTTATTTTTTGACAGGAGGTTGTTGGCTTTCGACTACAAAGGCCTTGAAACTGTGACCTTTCTGATGACCAAGGGTCTCTGGAAATCCAGAGTCATTTATGTAATGGAGCAATATACATAATGATAGACACACACCAAGGACATTCAAAAGGGGTTATTAAAAGATAAACAATGATTGTTGGGGGTTGTGAAACATATATTTGATTCCAAGAGAACTTTACTAATTCCTGTCCTAAATACTAAAGCCCATCCTATCAGAAATCTGTCCAGTTCAGTATGATGAAAAGTTACCAAGAGAATACATTCCTGTTCACCCAAACAAAGGAGTCTGTGTAGTCAAGGTGATGACTCTCACCAGTTCTGTGTGCAGATGGGAACATGTTTAGTGGCAGCATGAGACAGCCTGGCTGGAAAATACCTGTCTGTCTGTCTGTCTGTCATCTGCAGCTGTGTGGCCTGGATAGTAAATACCTGTCTGTGTGTCTGTCTGTCTGTCTGTGTGTCTGTCTGTCATCTGCAGCTGTGTGGCCTGGCTGGTCTACAGTAGTTCTAATGATACAGCCTCCGGCAAACATGTACTGTCGGCACTGGTTTGAATCCTGCGTTTTGCCATTGTGACACAACCTCTTTTTGTCATCCTGTTTCTCTATTTGTTTAATGTTTAATTGTTTATGTATATTTAAAAACGAAAAGATGTTCACAGCTACCGGCACATCAGAGGGAGTGTATCAGGTGTACATCTGGACCCAGACAGGTTGCTGTTTTTTTCTGATGAAACCTGTCCTGCAGGCAGATCCACCCTCAAGGCAGAGATCATGTGATTGGTTGTTATGGGCGGGGCTTGTTCAAACAGGCTGCATGCTCTGTGAGAACACATTTTAATCAGATTTAGTTGGTCAGAACTAAATTTTCTTCACTTCTCCGTGGATCAGAATCTCTGGTGTACGGCTGGACCCAGAGGGAGAACATTACTGTGTTTACCTCTTCATGGGAAGCAGCAGCAGTAATGGTGCTGATCTCACATGTTCCCATCATTGCTACTAGACAATCTAAACAATTTGCTAAATTAATGTTTGCCTTCTTTCAGTTCCATGTAACTAAACAAAGAAGATAATCACTTCCTGTTTATGGTCAATAGAATGGAATGCATTCTATGACACATTGATGAAAAGACTCCCTGCTGTTTTGTTGTGGTGGATGTTGCCTGGGCAACAGACTATCTGGCAGAAGTGGCGCTGGGTTAAATGTGGATCTGTTGGTGTGCACCGGAGTAGAAATATCACACCTTTTTCCTCTCAGCAGGCGACACTGAGCTGTAATAGGGACTGCTCACGTCTTTTACATGGAGGAGAGATGGGGTTGGTCAGTCTGGTTAGCCTGAACTGGGAACCAGGACTCAGTTAGGATCACAGTGACCGGTCCCGTGGACATGCTACAAGCCCACAATATACCTATTTGAACAGCAAACCTACAATTACAGCTCGGTTCCTGTGTATAGGAGCACTTTAAAACAACGAGACAATATGCCCCCAGGCCCGTTTCTGTTGGTTTGTCTTATGAGCATCCTGTCCAGCGGGACCAAGCAGCCCTACACTGCAGAATCAACAACAGGGAGATGGACTCCTGCCCCACGGGACCTTCTGGTCAGAACAAAGTTACAGAATCAGGAGATAAGCTCCTGCCCCACGGGCCGTTCTGTCTTGGACACGGCAATTGAATCAGTAGATAAGCTACTGCCCCACGGGCCATTCTGTGTCACATAAGTGTTAGAGTACTGCTGTATGACAGTGCTGCATGCTGATCTCAGTGGTTGCAAAGAGTATTTCTGGCTGCTGGGAGCCGCGTTTACAGTGGTCTCTTTAAAGCCTTAAGCCGTGCACACAGCACCCATGTTACAGCACTGAGCTTGACTACACTCATAAACAGGATTCATTACTCCTGGCGAATATTTGTTCTGATTTACGGAGAGGCATTTCCACATGGTCAATGTGGTGACCCTTGCCATACAAAGGGCAGGACAGGAGCATCTCTTCACAGTGTCTGTGCCTCTGGCCACCAACCTCTCCGCTGATAAATGGAAGTCTGAGGATTGCTGACAGCGGGCCATTTTGCATTGCAAAGCAAACTCACAGTAGGATGAAGAATGGAGTGAGAACAACAGTTCTGACAAATCACAGCAGAGCAGTCTGCCCCCCCCATTCAGTTAATCAATTAGATTGACCTCGGCCAATCAGCACGGGTGGTGAGTGTGTACATTTCTGCAGTGGGCACTTCTCTGACTTCATTCCCGGAGCAGGAACAAGCTGAAATATGAGACAACATTTCCATACCTTTAGCTGTTCACGTTGTGAAGTGTTGAGGTGTCTTTTTTGTTGATTAGTCAATGAGCCACGCTCTTCAAAGACATCTTCAATGTGCCAATGCCTTATGGATGAAGCTGTTTCTTTGATACTCTTGGAAGCAGGTCCTATTTCCTCCTCTAGTTGGTAATTATCAGGCCTAAATACCTTTTACAGGCCCGAGAAACCAGAGATCAACGGGAAAAAAGAAAGGGAAGGGAGGGAGAGAAATCGGAGAAAGAGAATGAGGGAGCAAAAAGAGACACCAGTTTCTTTGCTGGCAGGAAGCCACAGAGCCTAACACACACACACACACACTCAAACACAAAGTGCCCATCCTGTTCTTGTCTCTTTGTCTTGGTAGATTAGTCCATCAGACAGAGTGTGATAAGAGCTGTATGTGTCTGATAATACCTGCCCAAATGCATTATGGGGCTGTGTCTCCAGAGACCCCCATCAGTCCCTGCTTCAGATAATGATGTCACCTTTGACCCCACAGTAGACCCACTGACCTCAGCTTGCAGCTGTTCTCAGATCCCTGTTAACCAATTACAGAGACACAATGCCCACAGAAAATCCTATCAAGGAGAATTTCTGACAATTAAAACACAACACAAGTGTCTAGCTGGTCTCCTTCTGGTCCCCATCTCTTCTACTGCTGGTCTCCTTCTGGTCCCCATCTCTTCTACTGCTGGTCTCCTTCTGGTCCCCATCTTTTCTACTGCTGGTCTCCTTCTGGTCCCCATCTCTTCTGCTGCTGGTCTCCTTCTGGTCCCCATCTCTTCTACTGCTGGTCTCTTTCTGGTCCCCATCTCTTCTACTGCTGGTCTCCTTCTGGTCTCCTGTTCGCTTGCTGGTCTCCATCTGGTCTTCTGATGTTCCCCTTCTGTTTGCCTTCTGTTCTCCTGCTGGTCTCCTGTTCACCTGCTGGTCTCCATCTGGTCTTCTGATGTTCCCCTTCTGTTTGCCTTCTGTTCTCCTGCTGGTCTCCTGTTCACCTGCTGGTCTCCATCTGGTCTTCTGATGTTCCCCTTCTGTTCTCTTTCCGTTCCCCTGCTGGTCTCCTTCTGTTCTTCTTCTGCATCTCCTATCATAGTCACACTTCTGTGTGTTGAGTAATGGAACTGTACAGAAAGTATATAATAATGAAAACTCAATGCTTTTCAGGGATCATTGATAATAGGGACACCATGTTTTTATGTTAGCACATTGCTTTTCAGGGATCACTCATCTGCCTGTTCTTGTCTGTAGATGCCCAAGCCCAGGAAATATGTATGTTTGATAAGGAACCATGCTAAACATTACTGAAGAATAAAACCCAAACACACCAGCATTGTTACATTTCTTCAGAGATTATATAATAATGACAATCATAAGAGTGATAACAAGGCAATAATAAAATACAGAGGGTTCCATTAAGAAAAGCATTGGTAATAATATCCAATAATAACATTAAGAATCAGTACACTCTTCCAGCTGTCAAAAGTCTGCCTGCCCTCCCTGATCTTCCTCCACACCTTTCGAGAGGGAGCTGAGAAATGGAGAACAACAGGAGAGAATCTCAATTGCTTGTCTGAGGAGATCTGGTCACACACATTTCCTGGGTGGCGAAGGTTTGAATGGAGATTTATAGGTGTTGAAACAACCAATGGGACTCCAGTGTGTTTATGCTGGTCACACCCCTTAGGTTGGCAAAGAGAACAATGTGCAAAACTAAATGAATGTCAAAATGTCAAAGCATCTAAAAACAAACTGCAAAACTTGTGAATTTCTAGACATTGTGCCATGGAGCAAACAACAATTTACATTCCATTTTAAAGTTGACTTCCTTGCTTCCTAGTTGACTGATGAACTTAGTGATTTTAGTATTATTCATCATGTTCATGTTACTGTTTCTTTAAAAAGCAGTCAATTTTGCAATCTCAAACATTATTTTAGATATGTGTGCCCAGGAAACTCCTCCTGCCTCTTTTGTTAAGGTTCCAGTGCCCTGACATCTTCATACAGTGTCTGACAGTGTCTGACATGGATTGTACAGGATCAAGTGTACTTAAATTGCTAAATGCTTGACATTATGATAACAACAAACAACTCTATGATGAATGTAACAAAAAGTCATGTTACGTCAGAAGCCAAATCTGTGAAGACTCCAGGCGCGAGAAAGGATTTTCAACACAGATTTTGATTAAACTCACAAATTTATATTGTACACTGTACTTGTTAATTTAGTATTGTAGAAATAAAAGGCAAATGCATGCCTCTGTTACACCTGCTACCATGTATCCAGTAAAATCAATAATTGTTACCCTAATTTTTGAAGGAACGTGGGTTTGATAAAAAGAGGGCAGGAAAAAACTTTTCCCACAGTACAACTATTGGCCAATCGATGGTGGTTCCACAGGGGTTCCTGGTTATTAGATGCATAATTTGTCCTGCTAGCTAGTTACCACTGTTCATCTCCACATCACTTAGGCCATGTCTTCTTCAGGGTCTAGGACAATTAGAACAGATAAATGGCTTCCCTTAGGTCTCAACCTGCACAGGGCGTGTGTGTGTGTGTGTGTGTGTGTACAATCTATACCTCTTCTCATTACTGTAGATCTGCTGACATGCTGGGACTCACAATCACTTGTCTCAGGACAGTGAGTTCTGTCCTTAAGAATGACAGCTATGATATTGTGTCTGTGTGTGTGGTCCCCACAAAGATAATACAACTCTAAACAACTGGTCCCCAAAAGTTTTTTTGGCAGGTCCCACAAGGGAAAATGTTATATCCATCTGAGGGGTTAGGTTTCGGGGAAAACACAATTGGTCACTGTGTTAGAATTAGGGTTAAATTTAGGTTTAATTATTGCCAGTTAGGTTTAGTGATTACACGTTAGGTTAGGTTTTGGGTTAAATGGTTACTGTGGGTTAGTTTTACAGATAGGGAAAATGGGTTTCTGGTCCCTGAAAAGATAGAAAAGCAAATGTGTGTGTGTGTGTGTGTGTGTGTGTGTGCGCGCCTGTGTGAATGCACTAGTGCGTGCCGTGTTTGTGAGCTATGACTGTCTGATGATTGGCTGATTAATGAAGGTGAGATGATTAACAGGAGGGAGAGTAATCACAGCACCATGGCAACGCTGGTCTGTCATTAGACCGGTCTGGTATTCTAAATAACACCCTAACCATGTGTTTCTAGTCAAATGTAGTGTACTTCAGCGGAGATAGGCCACCATTTGCAACCCACGCATGTTGTGCTTGCTGCTGCAATACTTACTCATCTACTTTTGTATTCTCTCCTCTCAGTCCGCTCCTCCCCCTCCCCTCCTCTCCTATCATCTCCCACACAACCTCCCCTCTGCCCTCTCTCTTTTCCGCTCCCCCTCCTCTCCTATCATCTCCGACACACACCTCGCCAAAAATTTCTTGTTAACAAATGTTTAAACAGCGACTCTGTATTTTTGACAGGCTTTAGTCGTTACGCTCAAGTCTTTAGTGATTATGTTCAATAGTCTTTAGTGATTATGTTCAACAGACTTTAGTGGTTATGTTCAACAGTCTTCATTGATTATGTTCAACAGTCTTCAGTGATGACGTTCAACAGTCTTCACTGATTATGTTCAACAGCCTTCAGTGATTATGTTCAACAGCCTTCAGTGATTACATTCAACAGTCTTCAGTGATTATGTTCAACAGCCTTCAGTGATTACATTCAACAGTCTTCAGTGATTACGTTCAACAGCCTTCAGTGATTACGTTCAACAGCCTTTAGTGATTACGTTAAATAGTCTTCAGTGATTATGTTCAACAGACTTCAGTGATTACGTTCAACAGTCTTCAGTGATTACGTTCAACAGCCTTTAGTGATTACGTTAAATAGTCTTCAGTGATTATGTTCAACAGTCTTCAGTGATTACGTTCAACAGTCTTCAGTGATTACGTTCAACAGACTTCTGTGATTACGTTCCACAGACTTCAGTGATTATGTTCAAGAGTCTTCAGTGATTATGTTCAAAAGTCTTCAGTGATTACGTTCACCAGTCTTCATTGATTATGTTCAACACTCTTTAATTGTTTTGTGTAACAGTCTGTAGTGTTTGTGTTTCAGTCTTTAGTCATTTAGTTAAAGTCTATACCATAATGGTTTGGAGTACTGCCTTCCTGCACAGCCCTGTGTGTTATGTGATCGATGTATAAACTTTACTTCTGAGGAACTGAATTGATGAAAGTGTAACCTCAGAACAGAGAAGAATACTAAGTAGATTGTGACTTGTTAAATGGGTCTCAATATTGTCTGGTTCCAAATGGCACCCTTGGCTAGTTTAATACTTTTGACTAGTAGCAGTAGCGTTTGAGATGTGCTGTGGAAAGAAACCACAGTGTCTAAAATATGCCAATAATTCCTCACACTTTATTTGAAAGCAGATTTCAGTGTTTTAAACTGTTCCTTTAAGTTTGGGCTTTAACAGTCATAACGACCACTGTCATTCATACGCTGTGGATTTCAGCCTGGTTGTGTCCTGTGACAGCAGAGAGTCAATACACTCATTCAGATTGGATCTCATCACTGCGATTAGCTTCCAGTCCTGTTGAGACGGATTGGAAACAATGGTGTGTGTGTGTGTGTGTGTGTGTGTGTGAGTTACGACAATTACAGGACTGTATTCAGCCGTCTGTAAATCATCTGGAAGATGCTATACGTTGAGGTGACACTGCAAATACTAAATCCTGGAGAAGAATAAGCATGAATGTGTCCAGAACTGTCTCTGTGTTGCCTTTCTAGTGCACTATCTTTGGACAAAGCCATTCAGTCCCAGGGAATAGGGTACCATTCAGAACACAGAATGGTTATTCATGTGTGGGAGCTGCTGGGCTTTATCTAGTCAGACATGAGTAGAGTGACTGGATAGACTCCAAGGTACACAGAGAGGACCGACATGTTAATGGGGCAGATTAAAAGGGTAGTTCATTGAAAATTCATATTTGGGTGAGATTAGCATTACTTTGGGCTGAGTCTGCAGTACCATGCTGTCCACAGCCCTCGTTCTGTTCTGCCCCTGACCTAGACCAAAGGAAGCAATTGACATCTTCCAAATTGATAAACTGAAGCTGTTGAACTGATACAGCGAAAGTGTTATTGGAAGACAAAACATCCTTATATTTCACTTAACTGCAGAGGAAAAATATTTGGACAGTGCCAATGATATATTTTTGGACTTTGTATTCAAGAACTTTGGAACTGAAAGGATACAATGAGTAAACATTTACAGATTGTCAGCTCTAATTTGTTTCACAGTATTTTCATTGGTATCAGATCAACCATTTATACATTTCAGCATATTTTGTAACTTGTCTCCTCATTTTACGGTACAAAACGCATTTAGACGGATTAACATAACGTGCCATAAAGTAGTCATATGTCTTAGTTGATTGCATATTCTTTGCATGCAATGATGGTCTGAAGTCTTTGAACCACAGACATCACCAGACATCTCCCCTTGTGAGACTCTGCCAGGCCTGTACCGCAGCCATCTTCAGTTCCAGTCTGGTCTTCAGCAAGTGAAACACACGCTCAATTGGATTCAGATCTGGTGATTGACTGGTAATTGTTAGCCAAGTATCTTCCATTTCTTGGCGCTGAAAACTCCTTGTTAGCTATGGCAGTGTGTTTAGTGTAATCATCCCTCTGCGTGATGAAGAGCTGTCTAATGAGTTTAGAGGCATTTGGTTGTACCTGAGCAGACCAGACATTTCTCTTCCTGAATTCTTTCTGTTGTTGTTGTCAAAAGTTAAACCATCACTGAAGACAATGAGCCAGTTCCAGTGTCAGCCTTACATGCCCAAACATGACATCCCCTACAACTTAGTTCACAGATTAGGTGATATGTAATTTCCTTTTTTTTCTGCACACTTTTGATTAATTCTACAAAACTACAGTGACTTTCTGGTTTAGGAGGTCATTCTTGTCTGGTCGTGCTCTTGGGGGTTCGTTCTTGTCTTGTCGTACTCTTGGGGGTTTGTTCTTGCCTTGTCGTGCTCTCGCAATTCCTCACATTGGCTTGGGCGCCTGTGAGCTAATTCACATTAGAAGGTCAGAGTGCATTCCTTCCGGCGTGTAGGGGTTCTGGTGTAGACTTCCTGATTGAGCGATGCAATCAGAACACGAACAGCATCAAACGTGTTCAGAAGAGTGCTGGAAGTTTCAATTTAAACAACCATTATAAACAAGAGGATGATTTCAGCTTGCAGCCAGTGGTTGAAACATTCATATTGAACAAATTGGCATAGTGCTTGTTTTTTTGTAGGATAAAAACAATCTCTTAGTCACTTCATCACTACTCGTCACCAGCATCATACATACTGACCTTGCAGGCTCGGCCAGACTTTTTGGCTTCAAATACCAAAGACAACCTCCTACCACATTCAGTCATTAATTTATCATTCCTGCTAACAATGAGGAATACAAACCGAGGGAAGAATGCCTTGTGTCAAGAATCCTCAGATTCACCTCTGCAAAGATGAACTTTCTGATTTCCCCAGCTACTCTGCAACATGATTTTACCTTCTTGTAGGCAATCTACAGTTCAACGTTATTTTTCCCAGGAAGTGAAAGCAGTGGGTTGCAAGCAAAGAATACCAACCAACCAATCAAAACTTTATAGACCCCTCTCTGAAGAGACTCCAAGAATACCAAGGGACATAAATGGTTATACAAAGCTAAAAGGGCATGTCCAGCCAGTTCACCTAATGCTGCTACCTTTCCAAAGCCAGAATATAGATTTATTCTAATTATAGTATGAAGGGAATTAAAATGACAAGTCTGTCAATTTTTCAGATACATGTTTGGTTTTATAACACAAATTAGATTCATTACAGAAAGTGATCAATGGCAGAATTTTAAAAATGAGTGGCAGAGGTGAGAGCTCATTGCAGTTAGCAAGGATATTGACCAACAGTTATTTTCATGATAATTCTAAACAAGGAAGCAGGGGTACTTATACAAGACTAAACTAAGCTAAGAGGCCTAACAAACTATCACCACCCAGTCCATGGGAAGACCACATAGCGTGTCCTATAGGGTCAGATCCAAGACCACATAACGTGTCCTGTAAGGTCAGATCCAAGCCGGATTCTCAGTTCTTAGTTTTCTGGAAGCAACATTATGCATAGTTCTCTGTATGTTAAGCAAAATCGTTCCAAAATCTTTGTTTGTTTGACATTGGTGCAACATATTTGGCTGGCCTACCCCCCACAGTCCCAGTGATTTCCAGTCCCTGGGAGGCCCTTTGACATGTATTAAGGAATGAAAATGGGTTATTTTAATTCCACACCCAGTAAGGAGATGGTAGAGGCTGACTTTGTCCTGCTTCAAAGGCAGCCAGATCAACGTGTGTTTAGATCACAGTCAGACATCTGTCAGGCATTTCAGAATGGCCATGAGTCCTGAAAAAAATAATGATGCTTATTTGATGCTTATTGTTTGCAGTCGTTATTACAGTTTTATTATCACAAGCATGTCGTATACAATCATCAAATTAAATAACATTGCAGCTGGCGAGTCTTCTACACAAATCCAACATAGTTACAAAATATGTGCTGAGTTGTGTCTGAAAAGTCTACAGTATATTACTTATATGAACTGTGGATTTTGTTTTAGATATCAGAGGCATCCTAAGAACTTGTGATTAGCTTTTAAAGATCAAACACAATGTCCCATGGTGAAACTTGGAAAATTCTATTTTGATACTTACTTTTTTTTATAGTTCTATATTTCATTTATTTTTCTTTGTTTTTGTTTTGTAATAAATGTGCAGGTTGTTCTATTTTTATGTACAAGGTTTCACAAGGAGTCATTTGGTTTTAGTTCTCAGAACTCAGGTCTTGATGTCCAGATCCAATCTATTCTAAATCACAATCATGCGTATTCATTATTGTGTCTTGCAAACAAACAAGCAAACAAACCCGGCCCTGCTGTCCAAGCTATGGTGTGTAGCTAGCCATGTAGGTTATGTTGTGATATTCTCCAAACGGCAAACGTAAAGTACAAAGAAATACAACATTATCACAGGGAAGACTACGTGGACAGGTTCTGACAGTATCGATGCTACAGTACCAAGCTAAGTGTTTTTGTAGACATTTTGGCTAATAATGCAGCCCATCTGTCGATTTTCACCCAAATACGATTTTCAATTAACTATCATTAAGCCATGAACTTCTACACAGATTTTTTTTCTGGGAACAAACTTCTACACTGTTTGTTATTTTGCATTTATGAAGTCCACTGTAGTAAATCCGTAACGATGTCTAAATTCTCTGTTAATGTGAGTGGAACAATGCATGTAGACAAGCCTATATATATTTTCCTTTCAGGTCTGCCAATACTAAAGGTGCTAAAGTGGAAGCACCAGGGCAGGGGGAATGGCCAGTAACTGTAATTAAACTACATCCAGCTAATACATCTGCTTTTCAATGGTCCCTTTGATTCTCTGCTCCTACTCTACCCTAGAGTAGGCACAGCTGCTCGCCTCCTTTCTAAATCAAATTTATGAGGCTCTAAAAAAAACACAGTTTAAGAAAATCAATCAGTTTGGACTCAGCACAATATATAAAAGATTATTACCTGAAGTCTGCAATAACCTTAATGAGGTTTACCCGGGGGGGTGGGGGGGCTGAAGCAGGGTTGGCTAGTCTCATTACCATGCAGACAAGTAAACATTAAGCCACAGAACTTGACCCCCGACCTCTTAGAATGGAGAACCAGGGGATGCTACCGGCACCATGATGTTGTTTGTCCTCTACAATTTCCAAATGTTGACATACAGCAGAGCTGATTGGTCCCTGCTTCACCTTATTCACACAACAACCCCACAGACCAACATTAATCATTTATCATTTGGAGGTCATTCTCGACTGTTCAGTTTGCCCGAAATGTCACAAACCTTGCTCCCTATGTAGTGCACTATTATAACTGATACACACACCTTGTTCCCTGTGTAGTGCACTACCATAACTGATACA
>JACXGI010018721.1:0-12885 GCA_016801175.1 Esox masquinongy | reverse complement strand
TGGTCTAGTGTGTGTGCTCTGCAAGCTAGACTGTATCGTGTGTCCAGTCCGTGTGAAAGAATATAGAAGCAGTGTCGCTACTGTATGAGAAGTTAGCTACTAGAAGTCGGAGCAGTGAGCCGCCATGTTAGTCAAACTTAACTCCCCCCTCACCTTCCTGCTTGAATCATTGTGTTGCTCGACACTCCAGCGGTGTGGCTTTCTGTATTAGTAAACCTACGAGGTAACCTGCGGGAACGTTACAATGAAATGCGAAGTTATTAACTCACCAAAAGTCTCGCAAAGTCGCCTGTAAAACATCAACTCAAAGAACGGCAATGAGCGACACGAACTTCTCTTTTTCTTGGCTCTTTCTTTTTCTTCTGGCACGCTTTCTATCGGTTCGCACAGGTCTCGATTCTCAGGTAAAGTTCCGTTATCTTCCCGGTACGAGATACTGTCGATCCATTCTCGCTCTTCCCAGTCGATATGTGTGTGTGAAACTTCAAGTGTGACCGTGTGTGTGTGTGTGAGTGCGTGTGGGTGCTACTCCAGCTCTTTCAGGCTCCGGAGTGCGGCGCGAGTACTCCCTCCCCACCCAGCCAGTGGGACAGCACGCGCTCTAATGATAATTAGCAATAAACCAATCAGAGAGTATTGTGTTTTTCCACCCTGAAATAATAGAGATTAGACAGAGATTATAACAGCGATTAAATAGAGTTTGGAAGGGAGATGACCGCGCATTGTTCCAATATTGTGGTGCTGAAAGATAACAGAGAGAGCCGTTACGCAGAGCGTTGAGGCACTAAACCGACACCTCGACCTACACTTCCTTGTGTTTTGGCACAACAGAGGTAAATTTGTTTCCAATGGAACGTTGCGTTTGCCTTGAAGTTTTGCGTTGCAGTGGCAGCTAAAGAGATTTCTGTGTGGTACTTCGTATTTATTAAACTTATGCAGAAGATATAGGTGCTGCTGTTGGCACGCCATGGTTGTTATTGGGACATCTTGCCAGGGGAAAGCCTCTACTATCAAGGCATCAGAACTTGGACTGGAACTGGGTTCTGTGTTTAGATGTCTTGATGAGACTAGAGGCTTTCTTCTTGCAAGATGGAGACTTGGAGACCAGCTAACTTCTCCAATTCTCAAACTATGATACCTGGAGAACTTTTTGAAATCTCCAACCATCCTCATTGTATTTGGGGGCATAAATCATGTAGGTCATCTTCCAGGAACCATGGGAATAATGGGTTGCCCCAATATTATAGACAGGTCAGTTTGTCCTCCCAGGAAAATTGTGAAAAAGCTCAGGACCCATTGACCCTGACCCCGCCAATATGCAACACAAAGCTACATCCTTGGTGTATCTTATATTTGTACTCCAATTTAGTTGAGTTTGATAGTCTACAGTACATCTCCAGAATCTCTCACTCTCTCCCTCCATCTAACTAGCTCCATGTAATCCTACTCCTCTTATAATTCTCTCTCTCTCTCTCTCTCTGTTATCTTTCCGCAAACAAACTCTCCTCATGATCAGTCAGTTGTGAAATTTAGCAGAGGGATGCAATGCACAAACACGCACACACACACACACATACAAAATCTCATTTAGGCCTAGATTGAAATCTCACCACAGAGAGTTTGCAAGATTCAAATTTAAAGGGAATTTCCAAATAAGTGGGCATGTGCTCTGTTCACCAGGGTCTCGAACAAAAACACTACTGACACTATACCATATCTGTAGCTACATCTAAACAACGTTAAAATATTTGCCTGTTGAATCTCTGTCTGATTAGCTAGGAACTCAATCATTGACCCTACACTACGTTAGTTGAGGTAGCAGGTAGCCAAGAAAAGAAAAATAGTTAATTTTAGCTGAATTAGCTGAGGTGAAGCAAGTTTGTTAAACCTGTGGTGAATAATTTTACTCTATCAAATGTAGGTAGGTCCATCACAACATTAACTAGTTACTTGATTTGCGGGGGAGTGGCTGGCTAGCATTTAGCTGAGTGGTTTTAGGTACTATTTGCTTTGGTTAAAGTGGTTAATTCTCTCACTTGTGACTCATTACATTCTATTATGAACAGCACTGTATGTGTGTATTTGTTGAGTATTTGTATATTTTTATTTTCTCAAGCATGGTTTGAAAAGAATAAGAATGTTTTTTAGGATTCCCAGGTTTAAGAAACGGTGATGACAATCAGAAGAGCTTGGAGAGACATGATTGGGGGAAATGATCTTGATCTTCAGCTCTCCCACACCCATTGTGGAGTCGTGGTGATGCAGCAAAGCCAAGAATGCGAATTGAACATCATAAAATTGGGAGAGGAGAAATTTGGTATTGTATATGGGCATATTCATATACATTGCCCTGCAAAAGTATTCCAACCCCTGACCAATCAACATTTTTGTTTTTCATTTTTCTTACAAATATTTCCCAACATAAAACCATTAATAGATTTAGTCAGTGTTTTTTAAAAAAAAGAACAAAATGTCAATTTACCAATTCACTAAGATGAAAGAATTGGTGACAAATGTGAATAATTTCTCAAAGCACTGTATATAAAGAGGATTTTCTCTGATCATGAGATTATCATCTAAACCTTTCCATTGAAATTTAAGTAACTGAAACATTCTGTGAAATAGAACATTAACGTTTCAAAACCATGGATGTCCACAACTGAGGTAGTCTGCCCTTAAGGTGATGACCATATTGAGTTTGTCATAAAGAGAGGACTCACATTAAAAACATCTGCAATGTGGCATCTTTGAAAATGACTATGTTAGGAGTATTCTTAGCAGAATATTCTATAACGTTGTTATAGAGGACCAGGGAATGAGAGGAGAGTCTCTCTGCTACTCCCTGCTGGTGTGAACAGGAATGGCACTCTGTGTATTTGACCACAAGAAGAAGCTGTCTGACAAGCAAGCAGAGCATAGAGCTTTACAGACGTCCGTCGTTGTGTTTTATTAAGCAAAATAAAAAAAAATCTCTAATAAAATTTGACCTTTGGCTCCTCCATCCTCTCTGGCCATATACTGAACGTAGATGGTCAGGTATACAGTGAGACTGTCGTTTTCTAATCGTGCGTCTTTTAGCAAATTACGTTTACAGAGGTAGATCCAAAAATAAATCTGATCAAAACGAAGTCTGTTGTGCAAGACATTTTATTGAGTAGCATATAATTTATAAACATGTGCATGATTTTCTCTTTCAACAAAACAAAAGCTGATTCAAAGGGGGAGTGGCCCATTTTAAAACTCTTTAAAGATTATTCATGAATATCCTCAATAAGAGCCGGCTATTGCCCTAGCCCCCATCCACAGCTGAACCCTAACTCTACCTTTAGACAGTATCCATCCACCAGAACCCTAAGACATTCAATCAACATCCACAGTTGAACTCTCTTCATTTTAAATTTGAGCAGTTCTGCCACTAGATGGTGAGCTTTCTAGGTCACACACACACAGACACACACAGACACACACACAGACACACACACAGACACACACACAGAAACACACACAGACACACACACACAGACACACACACACGCAGTTCCTGATTCTGTATAGCCTCCCGCCACAGCAAGGAGGTGAAAGACTAAAGAACTCTGTATCCCAGCAGGCCCTGGGACTAACAACATGCAAGAAGAGAAGAGATGGAGAAATGATTTCTCCTTCACAACCCCAGGGTTGTCAGGTTAGCGAAGTCCTTCAGACAGTAGGTCTGCTCTTGTCAATCAAGCTCTGGCTCCTCCCACGGCAGTGACCTCTAACCAATCATTGAGGCAGCAGAGGCAGAGACTTGAGTAGTGTCCGTCTTAAGAGCAGATTGGTCAAGAGAGGAGAGGGGAGGAGTTTGCGAGGCTGCTGTGCGGAGCAGACCCAAAGACAGGGAGAGAGGGGTAGATGGAGAAGAGAGAGGGTGAGCTAGGTAGAGGTAAAGACAGATGGAGGGAGAATGGGGGGAGATAGAGGGGGGAGGCAGTATATATAGAAATAGAGAGAGGGAGGGGGAGTGGGGAAGGTGGGTCCTCACTGGGCGGCAGTGGGCGTGGCTGTTGAATGGGTTGCCAGGGAAACAGTGGAGGTGGAGGAAGGGATAGCTCGCGGGGCCTGACACCTGGAACAGGAAGAGGATATGACATCACATACAGGGACAAGTGAGCAAGGCTGCACTCCAAACGCAAAGTAGACCGCCCCTCGGGCCTCGAATGACATTTTACGTCGTCACATCCTGACGTACATCCTGGTACCCGAACCAATGGAGATTCCTCCAAGAAAAGGGGCAAGGGCGCACGCTTAGGCGCTGAAAACTTGGTGATTGGACTGCAGCCCCAGTAGGAGATGATACCAGAGTGTCCTTCTCGAAAAATCATTGGCGGAGAAAGCGAGAGGTCCCTCCCCTCCGACCTTCCCCTCCAATGGGGTTTCAGAACAACAAGAAGGGAGGGGAGTGGAGAGACTAGGAAAATGTATTTGACAGAAGACCTGGATGTCTCACCACGAGTGTGACTTCCGCACGCGTGCAGCTCTGTCCCTGCAGGGGTTGTTGTCTGTGTGGGGAGGTGTGGACTCTGAAGACCGGTGGTCCAGGGAGACAGCGGTGGGAGGAGCCATGTCGAGCTCCAGGAACATAATGTTCTCAGCCTGCATGCACGCACGCACACACGCACACACACGGAACACCATAAAATGGAAATAAATAGTTAAATGTAAAATACATAGGACCCATGTATACGACCCGGAACAGCTGCAGGACCATAACAGTTACAGACCAACCAGGCCGCCCACCAAATTGGACACCGTGAAATTGGGATATGAGAAAAAAGGGGATTCAAATAAAAAAACTAGAAAAAAAAGATTTATTTCCGTAACATTTGCTCTGCATGCTATGCACTTTGATAGCCATGGGGCATGTACGGTCTGGAGTTGACTACACCAGAATCCGACACATTCAATCACCTCTTTGCTCTAACCAATCACCTCTTTGCTCTAACCAATCACCTCTTTGCTCTAGCTAATCGGACGTCCATTTGTATGAAACAAGTATGAGCTGATGCACGGCTATTATAAGGAACAGGCTTTTAATATATTTTCTTTATTTGAGACTTGGCATGAACAGAGTATATTCTGTCTCCCTATTTATGTTCAAATTTTAGTCAGATGCGCTTATCCAGAGTTATTTATATGAGCAATAAGGGGTCTAATGCCTTCCTTAAGGACAGAACGGCTGATTTGTCATCTTCCCAACTCTGATTCGATCTAGCAACACTTCAGTTCCCACTCTAAACACTAGAAGAACTGCCAACCTCATTCTCTCTCTCACACTCACACCCACTTACCCTGTATCTGGAGTGGACGCCCATCACTAAGGCGACTCGAGCATACTGGCTGATGGGTCGTTTATATCCAACTGCTGAAACTGGCCTGCTCTTCATCTGGCTGAATTGACTGGGGGGGGCATAGAGAGAAAGGGGGAGTTCAAAAAAACATTACAAGTCAATCGAAATATTATAATTTTAAAGGTCACAGATAAATGCATACTCCTCTCCTCCACTCATCTAGGCTGGCCTGGCTCTGACCCTATGACCTCTGACATAGCAGTAAGTTGCTAGCCGCTGTGACTTCAGACATGTCAGCAATAAGTCATGTATCGTCAGCCTTTTGCAGATGCAGCGGCTGCTCACACCCAAGGCTGTTGAAACATGACGCAGACACAAACCTTTCTGCTGGAACAAGGGGTGCGAACTTCCACTGGTCCTCCTCGAGGTCAAAGGTCAGTCGGTTGATGATTTTATTTTTCTCCTCCGGGGGAATGAAGTTCTCTATGATCAGATACCTACAAGTACACATGCGATTACTGTCTACTGCATACGTGTGTAGTATGTAACCTATTGTTCGTTCATTGTATTCCTTGTACACAAAAGCAATCTGGTGAATATCTACTGCAGAGGAGAGGGAAATAATGGTTTCTATGAGGGCTGGGGGGCATGTGTGGGGTTATATGAAAGCCAGGGTAACGGCGACAGCACACAGGCCAATATCCCCAATCACTCACAGCTTTGGGATCTCCTCAGACGTTGTGAGGTACCTACTTGTACTTGAGTTCCCTGGTGAGTTCGTTCTGCGTCTGCTCCAGCTCCTGTCGATTCCTGACATGCTCATCATTAACATCCTGTATCTCAGCCTTCACACACTGCAGCTTAGCATAGAGCTACAACACACAGAACAGACACACCGCAGCTTAGCATAGAGCTACAACACACAGAACAGACACACCGCAGCTTATCATAGAGCTGAACACACACAGACTTATTAAAATTTTGACATAGAGCAAAGATTTGTATAACTAGCCTATGATAGCCCACAAGCTGTCCTTTCCAATTGAAAGCTAGTTAATCAGAGTCGGCAGAACCCAGAAAAGGAGGTAAGACCCAGAAAAAGGAGTCTAACACGAACTGGCGAGGTCTTATCTGGTAATATTGACAAGTCCTAGCATAGTTTCTGTTAGCAAAGGCAGACTCTGAAGTACACAGACTTTTTAAAAAAAAATATTTTACAAAGGCTAAAGTCTAAAAAACTCTGTCCACAGTTTTAGGGACAGAACACTTTGAGATGTTTTATCAATAAGAAATCCATCAGGATGCAGAGTGGAAATGTGGGCTATCTTGCTGATTGTCCATCTCTAGCAGTAGAGGTAGCCACCATGTTAGCATCCCCACATCAAGAGAGTAACGGAATTAGCCACCATGCTAAAATCCTCATTTCAAGAGGGTAACGGAATTAGCCACCATGCAAATGCCCTCATATCAAGAGAGTAACATAATTAGCCACCATGCTAACATGCCCGGATCAAGGAATATAATTAGCCACCATGCTAACATCTCCACATCAAAGAGTAAAATATTTATCCACCACGCTAACACCTCCTGGCTATCAGCTACATTGTGTTTTCTCGGGTGTAGCCTCAGTACCCGGTTGAAGAAGTTGGGTTTAGTGAAGGGAGAGCTGGTTAGCAGTTTAATGTTTAGGCATTTAGCTGGTTAGTGGTAGTAAAGGATAAGCACGTTTTGGTTAATTCCGGGAGCGACAAACCTTTAGGTACTGATTTAAAATGTGTGTTCCATGGCATGTGTTCCACGGCGTGTGTCCGTGTCAGGGGTCATTATAGGTCAAAGGGTAGAGAGGGAAGAATTAGCACAGGCGGGTCCCACTGCAGTCGCGCATGTGGATGTGGAGACACTTCGAACAACAGAACAGTCAGTGAACAGTCAGTCAGTCTCTAAGTGTCTCACCTTCTTGAGTTTCTTAGTTTTGGCCTCCACTTCCTGTTGCAGTGAAGAGAACGTCTCTCTGAGTTCTACGGTCTCTTCGTCCTGAACCATCATCAGCTGTTGCATCTCTCTCTCTCTACGACTCTAAAGACGTCATAAAACAAAACATGCTGTTCATACACACACACATCTGTCCATTTGTCGGCAGAGAATGAAGATATGGCATGTCATTAATATAATAACATTTCTGGTGACTAACCAGAACATTAAGTGTTTTTGTTGACATTATGGGGATAGCCTGAAGGCAAAACAAATGTTTGTTTTTCAAATCTCATAATTGTTTGTAATAACACCAATGTGTCCTAAAATACAGAATGAAATTGCTTGATGGACCGGTGTTAGGGAAGTAAAAATTATTGTAGCAGTGGTCGCAGTTTGTTTTCCCCACAAGCAGTCCCCATGCAGAGGATGCGGTGGAAGAAGCACTGAGCTAAATGACTTGACATGTAAATGTGTACATAAAGTTTGTAAATAAACCTGCTCAGCGATCTCCTGCCTCTGCTTCTCCAGCGTCCTCTGCTGTTCGTTTGTGTGATCCATGATGTTCTTCCCTCCAACCAGGAGCTTGCTCTCCATTGCCTAGAAACCACAACGCGCGCACACACTTCCTCATTACAAGTGTTTTTTTTATACTTTTGGGGAAGCATTTTTGTAGTACATTCCCTTTCCATACAACCCTTCACCTAACCCAAACCCTTTACCTAACCTCAGCTCTTCACCTAACCCTAAATCTAACCCTTTATCTAACCTCAACCCTTCACCAAACCCTAAATCTAACCCTTTACCTAACCTCAACCCTGCACCTAACCCTAAATCCAACATTTTACCTAACCTTAACCCTTCACCTAACCCTTGACCTAAACCTTCAACTGTAACCCTTCACCTAACCTTAACCCTTGACCTAAACCTTTAACTATAATCCTTCACCTAACCCTACACCTAAACCATTAACTATAATCCTTCATCTAAGCCTAATCCTAAACCATTAACTATAACCTTTCACCAAACCCTACATCTAAAACATTAATTATAATCCTTCACCTAAGCCTAATCCTAAACCATTAACTATAACCCTTCACCTAACCCTACACCTAAACCATTAATTATAATCCTTCACCTAAGCCTAATCCTAAACCATTAATTATAACCCTTCACCTAAGCCTACACCTAAACCATTAATTATAATCCTTCACCTAAGCCTAATCCTAAACCATTAATTATAACCCTTCACCTAAGCCTACACCTAAACCATTAATTATAATCCTTCACCTAAGCCTAATCCTAAACCATTAATTATAACCCTTCACCTAAGCCTAATCCTAAACCATTAATTATAACCCTTCACCTAAGCCTACACCTAAACCATTAATTATAATCCTTCACCTAAGCCTAATCCTAAACCATTAATTATAACCCTTCACCTAAGCCTAATCCTAAAATTAAACTATTAATTATAACCCTTCACCAACACCTAACCAATCAGCAACATATCCCACCCAGGTCAAATGGTTCTTATTTTACCAACAACAGACTAAAAAAAAACATTGCAAGGATCACATTCCAGCATGCTGTGTCTGTGTATTTGTGTGTGCATTTGTGTGTGCACCCGTTTGTGCATACCAGCATTCTCTTATTCAGAGCTTTGCCCGGCAGATATGACAAACACACATCCAAACTTACAACTGTCTTTGCGTATATGTGTGTGTGTGTGCACGCGGGAGTGCGTGCATGCGTGCGTGTGTGTGCGTGAAAGAGAGACTGAAATTCGCAGCCCTTTGTCTTCTGTCTCAGTGCTTTAGCGTCATCAAATAGCTGATTCCACACAAACACACACACACTGCAAAACAAAGAGCCTTTCATCAAAGACAGCACCAATCCCCTCTTTTCAGAAGATCTGCACTGTACAGTTAGTGTGTGTGTGTTTGCTGTAGTCTAACCGGCCAATTGGCAGTGAGGACAAAGCCCGGGCCATCCAATCGCAGCAGAGCTCCTAGCTACCCGTCTGGGAGACGCTATTAATACACATCACATCCACCCGGACAGTTAAAGAGAGGAGAGAGATGAAGTGAGAGACAGAAGGATGGGTGGAGATTGAGAGAGAGAGAGAGGGGACTGTGTTTTATAATGCATGGGGCTGCTTTCTCTTTACCGTTCAGTCACACACACACACACACACACACACACACACACACACATTAATATTTCAGTTCAGGATGCTGAGCTGGAGGTGAGTGATTCCGTCCCCCCTCCACCATCCCTCCCTCGTTCCACTGTTCCGTAATTGGAAACAGGATGATAAGAGTGTCTCTCCCCAGACCTCCCTCGGACCCGTTTAGGTTGACACCAGGCGTCCACCGGGCCTGCATTTCACTGATGCAAGCTATTGTTTTGGTCCTGTGATATTACTGGCAGAAACCCAGCTGGCAGGAAGGAAGCACAATCATCATCTCAGGAAATGGCTGGGAGGAGGTGGATGAGGGAGATGAGGATGGAGAAGAGGACGTAGTAGCAGAGTGGGAGAAAAATTAGAGGAGTGGTGAAGGAATGGAGCGGATGTTTCTCTCCACCTAGCAACCTGCCTCCCATTGGTTCACTGAAGAGGGAGAACAATGCAGCCTGCACATTGAGACATTTGATTGAATTACTAGCTCCTTTCTACACAAATAAAAAATATCACAGAAAGGCACATAAACATGCACCGCAAGTTGGTCTGCAGTCAATAAAATAAACTGAACAGACAATTCATTGACTTGAATGGGAACTATTGTACGTGTGTGTGTGTGTGTGTGTGTGTGTGTGTATCAATGTGGTTGTGTTTGTATGTTTTGGTGTAACGGATCGAATAATCTTACAAGAATCGCAAAACTTGAAAAACCTCTCTAGGGGTTAGGTTTAATGTCAAACCTACACACAAGGCTAGTATTAGAATTTAGGTTACTTCAAGATTTAGGCATTACAGGTTAGACTAGGGGTTGGGCATTAGAGCAATGTTGAATTTAGGCATAAATGTTATGTTATTGAGGTTAAGATTAGGGAACATGGATTTTTGTTTTCTGGTCTCAAAAAGGATGCGTGTCAATGTGTGTGTGTGTGTGTGTGTACCTTGTACTTGCGGGTCAGCTGTTCGGTGGCATCCCGCTCCTTCCTTAGATCTCCCATCATCCTTTCGTTCTCTCCCAGGAGCCTCTGCTTCTCTTGAGCCAGTAGGGAGCCATCTTCTCTGATGGCTTCCTTCTCCTCCTCCAACCGCTCTTCCTGCTGCTTTCTGTCCTCTACTTCCTCCTCCTCCTCTCTTTCTGTGTCCCAGTCCTCCTCTCCTTCCTCTTTCCTGTGTTTGCCCCTCCCCTTCCTGTGGCTGAGCTGGGCGCGAAGCCGTTCAATCTCCTTTTGGAACTCTCTGAGCAAGGCATCTTTCGGGTCTTCGTTGACTCTTGGCTGGTTCTGAATGTTCTTGGCTCTGTTGGCGTAGCGCAACGTGGTCAGGGTCTCCTCGTAGTGTTGGGGGGCGGGGCCTAACGTTGCCACCATCACCGTCTTGGCGTTGCCGCCCAAGGAGTCCTGTAATAATCGGGTGAGTTTGGAGTCCCGGTACGGAACATGGCCGCTGCGCCCGTCCGCCAGCGCGGAAATCACGTTGCCCAGCGCGGACAGAGACAGGTTGATCTTGGCAGCTTCCTTCAGGCGTTCTCCGTGGACGCCCGTCTTTGCCTGCCGCTCGCTGCCTGCCAGGTCCACCAGGTTAAGACGGCCCACCCTGATGTGCTGCCGGCCATCTGGCCCCGCCTGGGAGCACTCCACAGTGAGGAGAAACAGTGTGTGTGACCGGGACGAGTGCTCGTTCATGTCCGTGGCTCCGACAGAGCGCGCCTGGTTTCCCAGGTTCATCACCTCCTCCACCTCCTTCACGCTCCTGCACACGCAGGAGGTCAGGTCGCGCACATACACGCCGCTCTCCGGGTTCTCCCTCAGCTCCAGGGAGCGGGCGGGGGTGCCGTGGGAGGACTGCGCATTGTGATCCAGTAGGTCCCTTATCTCCTCTCGATAGATCTCCAGGTAAGAAGCCCTGACCAGGTACTGACGGTCGGCGGGGGAGCGGGAGATCTGGGTGAAGACATGTTCAAAGGCGTTGGGAATGACACCCCGCCTCTCTGGGTCCAGCCACGCCCCCTGCATGGTGTACGTTTTCCCCGTGCCGGTCTGGCCGTAGGCGAAGATGGTCCCATTAAAGCCGTCCAGGACAGAGTCGATCAGCGGCCGCACGGTCTCATCGTAGAGATCGCGCTGTTTAGACGAAGCATCGTACACCGAGTCAAACGTGAACGTCTTCCGCGGCTCGCCGGGTGGAGCGCGGGGGTTCCGTAAGACCACCTGACCCAGACGCACGTCCATCTCCACGATGCCGCCCCCTCCTCCTGGAGTCCCAGGAACCCCAGCCGCCGCTGCCTCCTTGCGGTTCAACGGGCGACAGCGGACCACAACCTTCACTGTCTCACAACCCTTCATCTTAGACATCCTGAATATAAATTACTATTAATATACCTATTAAATCTATTTCACCTTCTGTGTTGTGGTATTTCAGGTAGCTTTTCTTCTGGTACTGATGTCAACAGACCAGTGCTTTTAACGGTGGTACAATTATCAGTAATCCTGTTATGATACAGTAACCGTTCATAAAATACAGTAATCCTGTTAACCTACCATACAATACTCTTATCCTGTTATGATACAGTAACATCCCATTAAATACAGTAATCCCGTTATGATAGTGTCCTCGCATACAAGACAGTGATCCTGTAACCTGCTAAAACAATGCAGAAATAATTTGTATGATAAGTTCTAATACCAATAATGTTATCTGATAACGATACTGTAACCTCACATACCAATACAGTAATGATTCACGATACAGTACCCCTTCTGTACTAATACAGTAACATGCTATATCAATACAGAAATCATATCTGACACAGAATCCTTCTATACTAACACAGTGATCTTTAAATCATCCAGTAACCTGCTTTACCAATACAGAAGGCCTATATGACGACAGTATCGAGAGAATGCACTAGGCTGCTGTAGCCTAGTAACAAGCCACTAATCCAGTCCTATTGTACTTCTGGCCTAGTGAGAAAAATGACCCCGTTTTAATCACATTAATTTAGCAGTAGATTAGGCGGTTTAATAATCATATTAGTAATGTTATTAATCTCTCATTGGTCCCAAATTAAAGTCCCTTTATCCGTCGATTTCTGTAGCCTTTGATCTATTTTTCTCCGTTTTCAACTAGAATCTCTCTGGAAGAATCCCCACCGTTGAGCTCTTGGATAGATGATTTTACAATTAGATATTACATTCTCATCCGTAATCCAATCCATCTGTCAGTTTCTGACCGGCAACAGTAACAATGTAATCCACAGAAGGGCTCTCGTTTATCCACGTTATTACACACAACTCGCGCTCCGTAATCACCCTAACTGGCGCTTGGAAAGGAAATAAACAGCCTAATCACGAGCTCTCACAGCGCCTGTGCGACGGTTCAATTTCGGTCCGTTGCGGTCTTGGTGTA
>JACXGI010018720.1:0-12927 GCA_016801175.1 Esox masquinongy | reverse complement strand
TTTCCTTCTCTCTCTGTTGTTTTTTCGTTCTTTCTTTCTATCTGTCTGTTCTTTCTTTTGTCTATCTTTCCCACTCTTTCCCACTTCATTTCTATCTCTTTTTTCCCTTGTCAATCTTCCTTAGTCTTTGCTCGCTCTGTTCATTTTTCAGTTTTGTCTCTCTAGTTATCATTTACCTTGGTCTATCTCTTTTTTTCTCACACTCTCTTCCTTTCAATCCCTGTGTCTCCCTCCCCCTCTGTCTCTCCTTCCCTCTCTCCATCTTCCACTAATTGCACTTCAATTAAATATTGATTCTGTGACCTTTAACCTTGTTTATGCTACAAGGGCAAATGGCAGCTCCTTGTGAAAAGAGGGAAAGGAAGTAAAGATGCAGGGAGAGGGAAGATGGAATGAGTGTGAATCAGAGATAAAGTGTGTGAGCGAGGGGGGAAGGAAGAGAGAGGTAAGAAGTGAGAGAAAGAGCAAAAGGAAGAAGTGAGAGACAGGGCTAAGAAGAGATCAGGAAGACAAGAAAATATTTGCAAAAGAATTACGCAACAGTAAGCATGTTGTCCCCATTGCCTCCGGGGTTAGTCCATGAAATGTTGCCATGGCCAGTCTTGATGACAAAACTGGTGACTCACCCAGACAGTTACCCAGAACAACTTACAGTTAATTCATGAAAAAGTGCCAGTTGTGTCTGGGATATCCCGCAGGATAGCGAGACTAACAGCCCTGAGTGTGTGTGCCAAACTGTAGTCAAATAGCTCAAGAAACAAGAAACCAGGCAAGCCTAGTTCAGCCGGGCCGCAATAGGAAGTGTTGATCATGGCTGCCCTCTCAAGATTCTAACCTAGGTCGTCCACGTGAAAGGCTGTGTCTTTAACCACAACACCACAGAGCTGACCATTTGCCGGGTGTCATTATATCATATTGACATTATATAATGACATCATATAACCATTGACCATCGTGTTAAACTGAGTAACGTTTCTTATGAAGTTTACCTCCACCACAAATAGTATCTATGAACTGTCTGACTTTTGCCACTGGCCGTTTTAAAAGCTTATTAGCCAGTAATATGTCGCTAGATGCCATTACGCATTGTGTTAAATTTAGTAACGTTTTTTATTAAGTTTACCTCCACCACAAATAGCATCTGTTAACTGTATGGCTTTTGCCACTGGCCGTTTTAACAGCTTATTTGCCATTTGTGAATGACATTGATACAATAACTACTGTACCAATATAGATGATGATAACAGACTTTTACGCCAAGTGAAAAGATGAGAGAATCGTGTAGCCAGCGAAGTGTTTGACTATCCTGAAGACATGCTAAGACATAATTCAGAAATCCCCAGAAATAGTCGCAATATAACAATAAACTAGTGATGGCCAAACTTCTAGCAGCAGGATATTATGCTAGCAGCGCTAACTCAGATTTTCTTTTTCAAAATAAAAGCCATCATTGAATATAGTTAACAATCTAGTCTGTCAATCTAGTCTGTCATTTTATGTTTAATGTCCGTTCCAATGTTGTTCTTGTCTGTTTTTTTTGCATACTAGATTGTTAACTTTATGGCCTTCTAAATTTCAATGATGGCTTTTATTGTGATAATGAAAATCTGAGTGCTGCCAGCATAATATCCTGTTGCTAAAATAACGCTAATGAAGCCTCGTTTGGCCATCACTACAGTAAACAATTTTATTTTAGGCTTCTTCTTTTAGGTTGTAGCCAGCTAAGTTTTTGTCTGTTCTGAACAAATCCTCTTTTACCAATGGCCGTTTTAACAGCTAATTAGCCATTCGTGAATGACATTGAGTATCTATCAATATAGGTGACGATATATTTATAACTGACTTTTTTGTCAAGTGAAAAGACGAGAGAATCGTGTAGGCAGCGAAGTGTTTGTTTTTCCTGAACAAATCCTTATATCTACCAGAACTGTTTTATTTTAGGCTTCCTATTATGTAGCTACATAAAGTTATAGCCAGTGAAGTTTTTGTCTGTCTTGAACCTCAGGCATCATGTGTGTTGACTGCTACAGGAGTCAAACGCGGGACCTGTTGTTCCATAGCCCGTGTCTCTAACCACTACGCTATTTAACAAGGGGTAGTCAGTCACTCAGTCAGTCAGTCAGGGACGGAGGGATGGACGGACTCAGTAAGAGACATTCACTCTTCTAGGCTGGCTCCGCTTACGCAGTCTGGCAAAAATAATGAATGCACTCACTATATTGAAAGTGACTTTGAATTACATAATCTGTGATATTACATATACAAATATGTGAACAATGCAGAACAGTACAGCACAATGCGGCAAAACTTAAGCAAACCTCTGTTTCTTGACATTGAATAAGGCTGTTCCTTAGTCTCAAGTGTTTAATTTTTCTTTCGGTTTCAGTTGGATGGCGACGATGCCAAGGTGACATTTGAGGAACAGCCCGGACAGGACATGTACAATGAAACTCAGATGCCTCTGTAGACATCCAAAACGCCTTTATTTTATTTAACTGCTGACACAATTCAAAGTATTTTAATGGGATCCATATTTTTCTCTGTTACTGTTTCAACTGATAGATATATTTTTTCATGTTTCAAATATTAAAGAATACACAGATTATACAATTAAAGATGTAAAGAGAAAGGCTGCTTAATTTTGTTAAATTTCAGAAAGGAAGCATAAAGACAGACATAAAATTGAGGTATGAAAAAACAAAGTACATACACCTTGATTAAATAAAAAAAATATTTTCCTGAAACATTAAGATTTAATGTTTTGATAAAAATTAGAATATTACAGATTAATTGTTGTTGGGAGTGTTGTATATCTTTTCAGAGCATGTGAGACTTGCAGGTTGGGTTATAAGGCAAAGTTGTGAAGCAAGCGTGTCCTTGGAAGTGTTAGGGAATATGCTGTGGAGCTTAGCCTTGGAAAAATGTAGTCTATGTAAGAACTTCAATTTTATAAGACAGTGTCTAAGGTTGATTGAGAAGGTAATGCAAGCTATCTTTCCAATCTGACATACAGTGAACTATCTCTAAAATCAAGGGACTATGTCCTAAATGTACTTTTATTGCTTCAACCGATATGGATAAGAAATAAGGTAACTTGGGGGTAAACGCCCCCTTAAGGGAAATTTGTATTTTCTGACTCAAAAAAGAAATTTTTCTATAAAGATTTTTATATGAACGTATTGACTAAAATCAGACAAATACATTTAGAAAAAAATATTGGGCAGAATGATTCTATTTTATTGCAACCAAACTATGTAAATGGGGCATTTTACCCCACTATCGGGGCAAAATGCCCCTCCCTATGGGGTAAAATGCCCCCTGGGGTTTTTTTTACCCCCACTTAAAATGTATTCCATACTTAGGCGTCAAAATCATTCTGTCAATGTAATCTATACCACTGAAAATAATTCAATCTTGATAGAAGTGCTTAAGTGTGTTAACAAAACCAATTTTAACCGTGATATTGCACATTCCAATATCCAAAGGCAAAAAGCTATGTATTACATTTATTACAATTTCAAATAACTTTTGATGACTATTTTTAAATACATTTTGTTAACCGTGTGAAAGTATTAAGTTAAAAACATTGAATCAATAATATTGAGCAATTCATTCAATATCAGTGCCAATTGATAGGCTTATTATATTAGATGTTAAATTATGCTCAGAAAACTATCTATTAAACTAAAATCTACTTGTATTAGGCTATATCTTGAACTTTTGTTATATTTCAGCACATTTTTTCTTATCATTTTGTAATATTTTACCAATATATTCTCAGGGATAAAATACACCCTGGGACATTTTTCCCCAAAGGAGAGGGGGCGTTTAGGCCCATCCATAATCACCACAAAACCTGGCAAGCCTAGTTTAGCCGGCCCGCAATAGAAAGTGTTGTCATCTCGAGATTCAAACCCGGGTCACCCACATGAAAGGCTGTGTTGCTAACCACTACACTACAGAGCTGTACGTTCGCCAGGTGTCAGTATAGCCTCTTGTCTCTATCCTGAACAAATCCTCTTTTGCCACTGGCTGTTTTAATAGTTAATTGGCCATTCGTGAACGACACTGATACAGTTAAACAGACTAACGTTTCTTACTAAGTTTACCTCCACCACAAATAGCGTCTATGTATGCCGTCTGCCACTGGCCATTTTAACAGCGTATTAGCCAGTAATAAGCTTTACCGGTATCTACTAACTTACTTGAATAGTCATAAGAATTGAGCAATTGCTAGCGAGTCTGCCAAAGCTATTTAATTTCATGGCATAAGAACGTATTTTTTTCTTTCATGGCAAAACAACATACTTTTCTCTTTCATTCGTGAATGACATTTATACAATAACTATCAATAAAGGCGACGATAACTAACTTTTTCATCAAGTGAAAAGACGAGAGAATCGTGGAATCTACCAGAAATAATTAATAAATGTCATTGCTCTCAATAGATTCAAATTAAGGTCTTTCACATGAGAGGCACTGTCTTTAACCACTACACCACGGCATTACACGTTTCAGCAGTCGCTAGACTCCATTGAGGATTGTGTTACACTGACTAATGTTTCTTATTAAGTTTATCTCCACCATAGCGTCTATGTATTGCTTTTGCCACTGGCTGTTTTAACAGCTTATTAGCCAGTAATAGTCTTACTAGTATCTACTAACTTCCTAGGAATAATCATAAGAATTGAGCAATTGCTAGCGAGACTGAAGATGAACTATTCCATGCCAGAAACAGTCGCAATATAACTGTATACAGTTTCAGCCAGCAAAGTATTCCTCTATACAGAATAATTCATAATGTGTACTTGGCTTTGCCTGCAAGGAGATACGAACTCAGGACCTATAGTTCACAAGTCCACTTCTCTAACCACTACTCTATTTAACAAGGAACAGTCAGTCAGTCAGTCAGTCAGTCAGTCAGTCAGTCAGTCAGTCAGTCAGTCAGTCAGTCAGTCAGTCAGTCAGTCAGTCAGTCAGTCAGTCAGTCAGTCAGTCAGTCAGTCAGTCAGTCACTCACTCACTCACTCACTCACTCACTCACTCACTCACTAAGAGACATTCGCTCTTCTTAGCCGGCTCTGGATACGCGGTCCGGTCATAAAAGCATGTGCATGTTATACACGTGTTTTTCTGGTTTAAAATGGGGCTTAGGTATTGGGCGTGATGGCTGTGTGACAGCGGGTATGGTGATAGGTGACTTAGGCCCATCACCCCAGAATTTTAGAGGACCCTTCCTATGTTGATAATGTTTAAGACAATTTTATGACATTCTACACATTCCAGGGAGCTGACCATCAGCAGAGTTACATTTTATTGTATCAAATTGTATTGGACATTTTATAAATATCCATGTTCTATGTCATCATTTAAATTTAAGTAATTTAACAAATGCTATTATGCATAATGACTAGTGAATAAATAGACGGATGAGTAAAATTCAAGCATAGTCCAACTGATCAAAAGTGTCAAGCTTTTTTAATAAAGTGTGCCATTCGCATGATTGATTATTGAGCTCTCTCGTCAATACAATTTAGCTCTACAGCCAACCTACACAATCACATGAATGTTTATTGTTCAAGTTTTCTATTTTAGGTGATAATGTGAAAAACTTTGTTTTGATCAACCTGTCTATTGATAGATGTTTTTGATGTTTGTTAGGGACGTTCAGTGCCAGAAAAATGTTCTTCACAAACTTCTTTATGGTAGAAAATCTAATGCGTTAAGGGCAATTTTGTTCCCTGAGAGAAGAAGGACCTACTGTATGTACTGAAATTATACAAGGAGAGGGCTGTGAACTATCAAAAATAGCACATTCAGTTGCTTGACATAGCACCACCGTACAGCCAATCACTGTAAGGTTCTAAATGGCAGTTCTCTATGGCAAGAGCGATAATTCCCCAACAATTCATCAAGGTCGAACCCCTGCTGTCTGAGATATCACGTGACGTAAATACACACCGAGACTGATACACAAACCTCTCCCCAATTTCATAGTGGAGAACTATTAAGAAAATGAAGGCACTGGATAATATTACTCTGCCCCTTCTGGTTAGAGAAAAGTATGTATGTGTAGGAGAGGAATGAGAGAGAGACAGAAAGAGAGAGAGGAGAAAGAGCAGCAATGAAGCGTCACTGTGCTCAGTCAACAAAATCCAATGGTTAAAGAGGAGCCCTTAAAAACAGAAGGTTGAACAGAGGGATGCGGATATTAGTCAGCAGTAAGTCAATTCTGGTAAGAGAGGGAGATAGAGAGCGAGAGAGAGAGAGATAGTGTGAGAGAGAAACAGGAAAGGATGTGAGAGAGGAGCGGTGAAGCGTTTCTGCGCTTTGTCAACAAATTCATCATCCCAAAATCCCAAAGTTGCACACACACATGCCCACATACACAAGTAAGGACATTACTCTTGAGTCACATTCGTCTCCACAGTAGCCATACAATACAGAACGCTTCTCAGGGGACCGACAAAATGTTATGTGGACGTAAGGATGGAGGGAGGAATAGGATGTTTTTCTCTTCTCAGAATAAGCTCTGACTTAAACCAATCACACACACTTCAACCCTCGGATTCCCTCTCTTTTCATCTCCCTCTCCCCTCTCTCGTCAAATCCTTCTATCCCTCCCTCCAGCTCAGGGCTGGGCAAGCGGTAGCTAACTGACTTATCAATTATTGATTGGTTTGGGCTTCGACTCTTTTAATGTCTGTTACTGCCTGGCCACTAATGGAGCCCATCCCTGCAGCTCAACCATCCTCTTTAGACCCTCTGCCTGTCTGTCCCCTGACAATCTCCCTGCCTATGTTAATTTCTCTTCCCTTTCTTCGTCTGCCTGCCTGCCTCTGTTCATCTCTCTCTTTCCACTGTCTGTCTGTCTCCTTGTCTGTCTGCCTGGCTGTCTGTCTCCTTTTCTGTCTCCATGCCATGTTTATCATGTCATGTTGAACTCTCTCTGCCTGTTGAACTCTCCTCTGTCTGTTTGTCTACTCCCCCTCCGTCTATCTGCAATTCCCTCCACCCCACTCATCTCTCAATTTCAATTCAATAGGTGCTTTATTGGCATGAATGGATGGTGGCCACTGTTGCCTCTCTCTCAGTCTTGCGATCTTCTTCCTTCCTTCCCTGCCTCCTTCGATCCCCCACCCTCCTCCACTTTTGTCAAGTGTTTCTAAATAACCTTGACAGGAGAACTGTACAACCTTAAAACTGGAAATGTACACCCCCTTCTCCTAAACACTGATTAAAAACACACTCAGGGTTGCCACGTCTGCACTATCAAGTTTAAACTGTGACATTTTCTGTATAAAACTGGGGTTTTGGGTTACTGTCCCTGGACCCTTCACATCCATGCCACAAACTGTTTGCCCTCCTGCCATCAGCCAGGCAGTACAGGTCTCTTCTTTCCCGCACCAGTAGGTTCAGGAACAGTATATTTCCATCTACGGTAACACTGCTTAACTCTGTGACCCAGAGAACTCTATGAACTCTGTGACCCATCACTAAGCATATCCCCCCGCCTCTCAGGGACCTTGTTGCACTACTCCCTTTGTACTACTCTGACACTGCCTTGCAAAGTCTGATAATGTAAGCTTTCAGTAGTTACAGGTAGTGTCTTCCTCGGGAACCTCACTGCTGTTATCCTTCTATTTCAGTTGCACATGCACCTTGCACATTCAATTTGCCTTGATTGCACACCTGGAATGCCATTTAGAATTGCCATCTGTACCCGCACAACCATTATCCCACTTGTAACATACACTATACTTAATACTTGTACATTTTCTGCCCTCCTCTATTTGCCTTAATTGCACATTTGCCATTTGTACTGCATTTGCCCTCATTGCACATCTATACATTCCACTTGTAATATCCATATACTTAATGCTTGTAAACACTTGTAAATTTTCTGCCCTCTTCTATTTGTACTTCTGGTTAGATGCTAACTGCATTTCGTTGTACTGTACTTGTACTTGTTCAATGACATTAAAGTTGAATTTAATCTAATCTACACTGTCAGTCAAAAGCTACAGTCAAAATACAGTAAAAGATAGGCTTTTCCCACACACGCTTCACACACGTTCCCAAATGCAGACCAAGTCACAGTCGTCAAAGGCAGAAACAAAAGAAAACTACAGTAACAGTAAAGTACAGGAACATCTGCTGTGACTGTCTGTATGTTGCTGAGAGCAGAAAAGCACACATCGGCCATGGACACACATCCACACACACACACACACACACACACACACACACACACACACACACACACACACACACAGAGACTACGCCCTGTCAAAAACACTTGGTTAACAGAGGCCTGCCTCTTGATCTGTTTCTATTTCTGCCTCTCTCATTCAATGAAAGGGGGATAAAACCTCTCAAAGAGTTATTTTCTTCTTTTCTATCTCTCTATCTCAGCCTTCTCTAAGAGGCACTCTGTGGAAGATTGGGTACTCTGAGAACAACAGAGCAATAGACGAACATAGACCACCCCTCCTTTTCCATCGCTCCTTTAGATCCCCAAATATGACCCCCCACCCCTTCTGCACCCCCCCTCTCTCTCTTCCCTCTCTCATCTTTTCTTTCTCTATCCAATCTCTCTCTTCCTTGTCTTCTCTCTCTTTTTACCCCTCCTCTCTCTCTGGCCTTACTCCAGGTTGTTTGACTCCTCCAGAGTCCTGGGGCTCTCTGACAGCTCTCTTTATCCTAATACGTAACTCTCTCAGTAGGGAAGGGTCCTCTCAACACCCCCCCACACCGTCTTCTGTTTCTCACTTTTTTCCAGGAGCGTGCACACACACGCACGCACACACACACACACACACACACACACACACACACACACACACACACACACACACCCAATCTCATTCACATCTACCAACAATGGATGTTCTGTCACTGATGCTATAAAAGCCCGCCTCCACGGTCAGCCCCGCCCAGCCTGAGAGTATGAGGACTTACACACGCACATTCACTAGCTCACTTTGACCAGAGAGCCGTATGAATCTGTTATTATGAGGTGGGAGGAGAATGGGGGCCATGGGACTTTGGGACCTCAGTATTTCCCTGTCTTGGAAATGCTGACTCAGTGGAAATGAGGCAATAGACAGAGAGTGTGAGAGAGACACAGAGAGACAGAAAGAGAGAGAAAGGCGAGAAAAGCTGTTTGGAATAAGAGGATACAGACATGTACACACAGAAACAGGTGGCTGGGCATCTGGATGTCAGTTTTGTCTCTGTGTGAATATTTTAAGTCTCTATGCCTTCTGCTTCAACGCGTCAGTGGTCTGATTAACATTTTCACTTCTCAAAAGCAACAATGTATCAACACATTTAGCGCTTGATGCACTAGATCAATAAAGTGTGTGTGTGCATGTGTGGGCATGTGTGTGGAGAAAATTGACCTAACAGCAAGAGTCAACATTAAACATCAAATGATAAAAATTATTCAAAATGTCTGAGAGAGAGAGTAAGAGAATAAAGGCAGACAATTAGGTTTACTTTAGGGACTGCTCCTGTATCTGAACAGGGTGAGGCTGACAACAGTGTTTGATAGACACAGGGGACCCTGGTTCCATTTACTGGCAATGTAATGCCGCAATGGTGTGCGAATGTAACTCTCTAGAGTTATGACAGAGATGTGCTGCCCCGTCTCTCCTAACCCACACACAAACATACACTCAGTGAGAATAGATAAAAAGGTGCCCAAAGTGATGCAACAGGATCATGCACTTATAAATTGTAGATCCCGTTTAGCCTGAAGCACACAGGCAATAGTATCATATGACGCCACATGGTTATGATGTTTTTTTGTAATTTTTTTGTTAAACACAGACACATTGTTCTGTTCGTGCATCAGGCCAGCCACTGGCCCCGACAAACACGTTCTTCATCATGCTCCTATTTCGTAATTTCTCTCTGTTTTTCTCTTTCTTCTGTCCTTTCTCTACTTCAATTTCTCTCTATCTTTTCTCCCTGTCTCTCTCCCTGTATCTGTTTCTCATTTGTCCGAGGCGGACCCTCAGGACAAATGATGTCCCCATACCACTGAAACACAGACAGTAACGTGCACATATGCACAAACACACACACACAGCTTTCTTCTTTTGCCTTGTGGAACTTGCAGAGAAATAGAGGTGATGGAGTCTGGGTGACAATGGTGAGACAGAGAAGAAAGGTTAGAGGAACCTTTAGCGAGGAAGAGGGGGAAATGGGGATGAGAGGGGGAAAAGAGTGGGACAGAAATGGGAAGAGAGCAGAGGGTAGCAAAGGTGAAGGAGGGAAAGAAAGAGGGAGAGGGGGAAAAGAAAAGCGAGAAATTAGATGAAGCAGAACTGTATGAGGCAGACAGACGCTTGAATGAATAAGCCAATTGGAAGGAAGAGGTGAAATGAAAAGAATAGACAAGAAAGGGAAAGAAGAGAGGCTGTATTTCTGGAATGGGCAGTCTGTCTTCACTCTTTTCCACAAAAGTCAGATATACTGTTTTGGTATACGTCTCTAAGTGTGTGTGTATACATCGTTAACTAACCTGATGAAGATCAGGGATCTCCACCAAGATAGTAAAACATGGACATTTCACATTGTGGGGACATTTCACCAGTCCCCACTAGAAATATTTCTATCTCGGGCAAACGTTATATTTGAGGTTAGGAGTTGAGGTATGGATTAGGGGAATATGGTTTATGGTAAGGAAAAATTGGATTTATGTTTGGGCTCCCAACAAGGATAGTATGTGTGTGTGTTTGTCAAAACACAGAGGAGAGCCAGGATATACAGCAAGGACAGCTGAAGAAAGCAGGGGGTGAAAGACAGAGAGGATAGAAAGAGTGAGAGAGGGAGAGATAAAGCATGAAGACAAATGTTTCAGAAACAAGACAAGGGACAGTTTAAGGCAAGGTAACCTAACACACACACACACACAGACACACAGACTCACACAAATGCCTTGTCCTTATTCAACTGACATTAGACCACAAAACCAAAACAGACAACAGCATTCCACAAAGCCACGCCAACTGCATGAATGCCAGCAAGGACACCTACAAACAGACACAATAAAGTCAATACGTACATATAATTTTGAATGCTGAAGGTAGATGTACAGAGGCAGTTAGAGAGAGAGAGGTGGAGAGAGAGGACAAGGGAGATGCAAAATTTGAATGACATCATTGGAGCAAGATGCAAATATTAAACTAACTTGTGACCCCATCTGGGTTTGCTTGCATGCACGTGTTTTTCCGCTTGTATCTTTTGTTGTAATGTAAGAACCACTCCCTTCGCAGACAAACACTCCTATCTGATAAGAGTGGGATATTTTTGTGTGTCTAGCAACATGTGGAATATGAGATGGCAAAGATTTGGTTGCTTTCCAATGTAGGTCTTTGTTTTTAGGGTATGTTTGTGTGCAATGTGATCTTATAGCTTACCTTAGTATTCTACTGCTAAAGTGAAAGTAAATGTATGTAGCTGAAGTTTACACTAATAAAGGTTTGGGTTAGGTATTATGGGTAGGCATTAAGATTAGAGTTAGCATTTGGTATTAAGGGTTAAAGTGAAGTTAGGATTATGTACTAAGTCATGGGTTAGGTGTTTATTCTGAATGGTTAAGATAAGAGTTCAGGTTTGAGGGGGAATGTGAAAGTATGGCTGTAGATACTAAAAATACCATTTGTCGTTATACTCAAACACACCCCCTATAGAGTCAGTCAAGTGTTTTTTAACATTACATCGCTCACCAATGACTCTTGTGGATGGTTTTCAAGTCACATACAGACGTCCAAAGTATAATGCATGTTAATCTGGAGTGATATCACTTGTGTGTTTTGTGTGTGTGTGTGTGTGTGTGTGTGTGTGTGTGTGTGTGTGGGTGTCTGTGAAAACAGGGAACAGACAAGCAGAATGTCAACAGAGCCTGTCCATTTAGCCGGGCAGGTGTGGAGTTGGTAATTGAAAGCTTATCTAATCACAGGCTACAAAACATAGAAGTAAAATGCTATATACTGTCAACCTAGCAGACTCAGAACCTAGACTAAGTCAGACAAAATTGAGTTTGGCCCTAGAGAAATATTATTTTAAATAAAAGATGCTTGTTAGTTCCATGCGGGTGAATGTCTCCATGTAAACTCACTGTCATTTACAAAGTTAGTTATTTAGCGGAAGCTTTTATCCAGAGTGACTTACAGCAACTAGTTTCATCTTGAGATAACCAGATGGGACAACCACCCAACTCAGTATTAGCCTTACACAATGAAGTAGCTATTGACAGTTAGCAGATTGACAGTTGATTGATGACTAAAAATGTTACTGTATCATCAAGTAGGCAGGCACTTGAGTTATTGACTACGATGACTGAACTGAGTTGCTGCATAGGTCATAATTAGCAATTTTGCAGGACCTGGGAAAACATTAAATATTCAAGTTCAATTTCAATATGTCCCTTTTGGTATGCACTGACTGATAGCCATTCATATCCTATACAACCATATCCTATACAAGACAAGCTTGCTGAACACACATACACACGCACACTCACACACACACACACACACACATCCCAGATGTTCCTTGTAAGAATGAGGGACATAAAACTTTTAGAGGAACTTTTATTTCTGGAGTCACACCAACTGACTCTGACCTCCTAAAATGGCTGAATATCATTAATTTACAAGTGGAAAAATTATCGCAATAGTAAACTTTGGATTTAACTGGGACATGGTCAAAACTTTATCATCATCATCATCTTCATCCGCTTATCCGGTATCGGGTCGCGGGGGCAGCAGCTCCAGCAGGGGACCCCAAACTTCCCTTTCCCGAGCGACATTTGCCAGCTCTGACTGGGGGATCCCGAGGCGTTCCCAGGCCAGTGTCGAAATATAATCTCTCCACCTAGTCCTGGGCCTACCCTGAGGTCTCCTCCCAGCTGGA
>JACXGI010018719.1:0-12876 GCA_016801175.1 Esox masquinongy | reverse complement strand
TGGTCTCCATGTTCCTCAGTTCCACATGTTTCTTACTGGCTGTCAGTCTGGTCTCCATGTTCCTCAGTTCCACATGTTTCTTACTGGCTGTCAGTCTGGTCTCCATGTTCCTCAGTTCCACATGTTTCTTACTGACTGTCAGTCTGGTCTCCATGTTCCTCAGTTCCAACATGTCTCCCACTTGGCCCTCGCTGTAACCATGGTGTCATTCTCTGTGACACCTCCCTCCGCTTTCACCCTGACACTGAGACCCAGACAGACAGAACAGCCAGCAGAGCTACAGCAACCCACGCTCTGAAACAATGTTGTCTTAAGGAATCATGTTTTCTGGGCCAGTCCCTGTCGTTATATAAACGCTGGTGTTTGGGAACCAGTACAAAAGGAACTTTTACCTGCAAAAGAACTATAGGTTGTGGAACGGAATACAGAGTTTTGAGGACTTGGGAGAAATCTAACTTGTTATGCTCTTTTCTCCAAATATTAATTGGACACCTGGCTCAAATACATACAGCATTTCAAATGAAAAAGCATACAACCTTTTTTGGCAGAGATTGTACTTTCAACTGCTAAAGCATTACATTATACATGCCATATTTAAACTGTAATTTCATCACATCCGCTTTTTGCACACATTTTATAATCACTTTTAAGTGTTTTAATTAATCTGTTTAGACCTGTTGCTTTGCAAAAATAGAATCAAAGAGCCAGGATTGTGTAATGTAACTATCAGAGCGGTATCCCTAGCCTGAGATCTGCTTTTTGGATAGTGTTTGAAATGTAAAACCTAAAGTAAATGTTTTTGAAATAGAACAGAGGTACCCTGAGACACACAAAAGGGTTCATAAATCAGACAATTGGTGCAGGTTTTTCAAATAGTTTATGATATTTTGTGTCTCAGTGCATAAAAACAAAAGTGTCTATTGTACAATTTTAAATGCAAATGTATTTATAGTCTAAAACTGATGGATGATTTCATTGTAACTTAATTGAAAATATACAGACAGCCACACTGAAAAAAATATTTTGAGGTGAATTAAAATGACAGTGTTCAGTTTAGTGATAAAAACTGAAGGCAAATAATTTAATAAGCTTTTGTAATGTTGTATGCATGTTTGAAGAAAGAGAAGTTATATATTAGAATATAGAGGTTTGTTGTACCATGAGCTGTAACGGACCGTGATGAATGGATATCAAAAGGGTCAGGCCAAACCAACACACAAACCTTAAACTATAATGTTAGCACGTTATAAATAGTATCCTGTCATGTTAGCTTTAGAAGTTTGTTTCACCAGATTACTGTTGAAACAATACCTGCCAATACTGACCTAATTATTGTTATTAAGTAAACCAATGTTAGACATTTAAACATCTGTACATGAGTCCCACACTTAATTTGATTGTTTATTTGTATATATACATGTGTAAATTATTTTATCTTATGATAACACTATTTTGAGTGTCAAAATTTTTTCTGTGCATGCTCAACTGATTATCTATTGACTATAAGAATTTACCCTAAACCTAACCTTAACCCTTGCATAAAACCATCTTCTAAACCTAACCCTAACCCTTAGATTAAACCATCTTCTAAACATAACCCTAACCCTTACATTAAACCATTTTCTAAACATAACCTTAAACTGAGCAAGCATTTTCTCATCAACACATAGTTTGTTGAAAGTTTGTTGATATTATTACTATCTATAGAACATCTACAGATAAATACATTATTTATGCTGTTTTGTGTATTCTATTTTCTTGCCTTGCATTTGAGTGCCTTTGGCCAGGTGGTCCTTGAAAATGAGAATTGGTGACTAATCTGGTTAAATAACATAAATGCTCCTGAAGAAGTGATCTATTTCTGCCCTAAATACAACTTGAAAATTGTTTACAACATTTTCTGGTAGTGCTCCCTGTTCGTGATTAAGTGGTGTAAACACACACACACACACACACACACACACACACACACAAGGAAATGTTTGAAAACATTTTAGGAGGATGGGTTTAGGGAAAAGACACAGAACATTAGTCACTTCAGATTCTGTCACTGTTCCGAACAGCCTCTGTACCAAACAGAAAGGTCCACATGCTGTGCAACACAAGGGAGCTCACCTAAACTCCCCACAGCAAAACCCAATATCCACTTTTCAAGTAAGAATGCATTAATGCCAGCGGGACTCAAGTGGACATCAACTATTCGCCCCTCTGTGATGGCAATTATGACATTCTGGTGTTGTGTTATGATGTCATGATCTTACTAATCTATGACTAGTAAAATTACTATCTATGACTAAACACTGTCATAGATATCATCACCAATCAACCTACCACACACTGTCATAGATATCATCACTAATCATCCTACCACACACTGTCATAGATATCATCACTAATCATCCTACCACACCACTGTCATAGATATCATCACTAATCATCCTACCACACACTGTCATAGATATCATCACTAATCATCCTACCACACACTGTCATAGATATCATCACTAATCATCCTACCACACCACTGTCATAGATATCATCACTAATCATCCTACCACACCACTGTCATAGATATCATCACTAATCATCCTACCACACCACTGTCATAGTTATCATCACTAATCAGCCCACAACAGCACTGACGTTTTCTGCCAAGTCTCTACTGATGACTTAATACAATTTCAATGCATATTAAATCCACCCTGATATATTATGTTTTGGCACAACACAAGAGAGATCAGAAATACATACTTAGCCTGTGTGTATTTTCAGCAGCACTATCTTTTTGGAACCAGTCCAGGGAATTAAGAGTGAGGCAGGATGTGGATAAACCATAACACTGGGATTTATTTTGGATTAGAAATTTAAAAGGGAGTCAGCTATTTCGTCTAGCTACCATGCACATTTTCCAACCTGGTTCCAAACGACTTGTTGGATAGGTTTACATTCCAAATTATACCCTATTTCCAATGGTCCCTGGTCAAAAGAAATCAAGTGGGATGGAAATTGGGTGCCATTGGGGGACACAGATTGTGTCTCTGCATTTTGAAGATTATTTTGGCTTCTGATAGCCATCAGAGCTTCTGTTTTTCAAACTGAATATCGTACTGAGTGGGCTCTTACAGTGTGTTGAGGATTGAGGTGGCATCGTTGGCAGGTTTGTTACAGTACAGGTAGCTTCTTCTCAGGTAAACAGTTGGGCAAGTTCTTCTGCACTGCAGTACATCTGCTGGACAACTGGATCTACAGTAGCTGCAATGAACATGGTATATTAAATGACTGTGGTATACTATATTACTGGGGTATATTAAATTGCCAGGATATATTAAATGACTGGTGTAAATTAAATGACCGGTGTAAATTAAATGACTACTCCATATTAAATTGCGGAGTTAAATTAAGTGACTGGGGTATATTAAATGGCTGGGGTAAATTAAGTGACTGGGGTATATTAAATGGCTGGGGTAAATTAAGTTACTGGGGTATATTAAATGGCTGGGGTAAATTAAGTGACTGGGGTATATTAAATGGCTGGGGTAAATTAAGTGACTGAGGTATATTAAATGACTTGGGTAATTTAAGTGACTGGAGTATATTAAATGGCTGGGGTAAATTAAGTGACTGGGGTATATTAAATGGCTGGGGTAAATTAAGTGACTGGGGTATATTAAATGGCTGGGGTAAATTAAGTGACTGGGGTATATTAAATGACTGGGGTAAATTAAATTACTAAGATATAAAATGACTGGGGTATTTTAAATGACTGGGGTAAAATAGATGACTGGGGTAAATAAAATAAATTATGTTATTAGTTTCTTTCTCCTTTCTTTTTATTCCCTTTTCTATGCTCCCATCACAATAAGGTATGCTGCACTTTATCAGTTAAGATGCATCGACAAGAATGTAATTATAAACTTGGTGTCCATCACTCTGGAAGACTGTTTCTTTAATGATTTACGGTTGCCAAAACATGGGCAATCTGACAAGTAATTTGTTAGCAGATGCATCTGTTGACTAAGTCTATAGCAAACACAAACAAACAGCGCTAGGTGTGATCATCATATAGGACATTCACTTAGAAATCGTGTGCTGGATGTCTCCATACCAACAGCCAACACTTCGCAACAAAACACCCAATACACCCAACAGGAAGTGATTCATGCTCTCTCCTCCTGTGCACTGTTTTGTTTGTCAATGGGTTTTCACAGCATGTGAACGCCTTGAAAGCACAAATATGCTTCAAGTTTACAACTGAAAGGTGTAAAGGAAAACACAATGGTTTAGATAAAATGACCCCCCGCCCCCACCTTTGACAAACAACTATGTCGCTGAGGTTTTGTTTGTTGCTGTTGGTTTCAGGGACGGAGATACAGAAACGTCAGAGATAGGTACTTTGTTGAAGCGGGGACAGTCAAGCTCTTCACCCAGACCCCTTCTGGAACAGCATGGCAGCAAGCTCAGTTGTTTCAGTGAGGATTAGAACTCTATTGGCTGCATGCAGTGTGGTGGGTGTGGGCTGCATGCAGTGTTGTGGGTGAGGGCTGCATGCAGTGTTGTGGGTGAGGGCTGCGTGCAGTGTTGTGGGTGAGGGCTGCGTGCAGTGTTGTGGGTGAGGGCTGCGTGCAGTGTTGTGGGTGAGGGCTGCGTGCAGTGTTGTGGGTGAGGGCTGCGTGCAGTGTTGTGGGTGAGGGCTGCGTGCAGTGTTCTGGGTGAGGGCTGTTCGCAGTGTTCTGGGTGAGGGCTGCGCACAGTGTCTGGGTGAGGGCTGTGTGCAGTGTACTGGGTGAGGGCTGTGTGCAGTGTCTGGGTGAGGGCTAGTGATGGCCATTCGAGGCTTCATTAGCGTTATTGTAGAAGCAGGATATTATGCTGGCAGCACTCAGATTTTCTTTATCACAATAAAAGCCGTCATTTAAATTTATGAGGCCATATATTTAGCAATCGAGTCTGTAAATGAAAAGACAAGAACAATATTGTAATGCACATTAAACATAAAATGTACAGACTAGACTGTTAACTATATTGCCTTATATATTTCAATGAAGGCTTTTATTTTGAAAACAAAACCTGAGTTAGCATTACTAGCGTAACATCCTGCTGCTAGAAGAACGGTAATGAAGCCTCGTATGGCCATCACTAGTGAGGGCTGTGTGCAGTGTTCTGGGTGAGGACTGTGTGAAACGCTGTTAGAGAATCAATGGTGTGCAGGGGTTTTGCAATTCTGGAGGCCGCTTAAGTATAAAGCCTCAATAATGCATTTTTTAATGCATCTTCAATGTGTATATAGTGTGCAAACAATGCATATGTAATGTGTCTATACTGAATGAAAAATGCATTTAAAATGCATCAATGTATCTATAATGCATCCACAAAGTGTCTATAATGTGTGTCTAATCTGTCTAAAATGCATCTAAAATGCCTCCATTATGCATTGATGTGTTTATAACAGTCTACAATGTGTGTGCAATGTCCCTATAATAAACAGCGAGCAATATAATAAGTATCATCTCTTCATTATTCTGGTACAGAACAGACATTTTAGGTCACTTGAAATGGTGCATGCATGCATATAGCTGATCATTCATCATTGTACCTGTCAAATTAAGAGCCCCTCTAATCTTATCGATGTATTTGTAGTTAAATAGATTTTTCTTCTTCAGCTTCATGTGCCCTCAGCATAGGAAATGCGGTTTAAAAATTAAATGCTAGAATTATTATTAATATTAACATTATTATGAATCATCTGTGTATGCGTTGCCTAACAATACAGCAGTATTTAAACTAAATCAACACCAGACCAATTTATTAGATATAAACATTCAAATATTAAACAACCAAGCAATAACACTACTGGAATTTTGAAATCTTCCAAAACCATTTAAAACACCTCTTTTTTTTGAGTCCCTTAAAATGTAAAAGCTGAGTTCTCAAAGAATAATACATGAATCCACTGTGGAATGGTTTTTATGTTAGCAGGTATTTTCAGCAGAGAAGTCCCTCCAGTATCTCACAGGCCAGAAGAGAGTCTATGAGAAATTTTTATTGTATCTGTGAGAAATAAATCCAGATTATTTAGTAGGCCACAAACACAGTGTGACCAACTGAGACGATCCTTTCTCATCCATTCTCTTTTAGGGAAGAAAACCAACTTCCCCTCAAGTCTAATCTTCAATTAGTGTCAATGTAATTGGTTAGATTTTGCTCCTAAGTGAACATTTGACTTAAGTGGAACTGGTATTGGGGATTTTAACCTGTTATATTTTACCTGTAGATGTATTTCTCCCCTAATTTCAGCTGTTGTCATTTGTTAATCTTTATTTAAAAGTAATCTGTTTTTATTGAAGTGACTCAAAGACTATTTAATCTCACACCTTCATATCATGTTATTTTTGAATGCATTTTTTCAGTGCAGTCTGAACAAACAAATAAACACAGGGAAATGAATAATTTGTTGATGGGTGGATTGAAGTCTGATGCACTCGGTTTCTGGCCATGTGCCTGTACCAGAGCTACGAACAGGCCTGCAACGAGTCCCTGACAGCCTGTGTGTGAGGGTACTTGTTTGTACACTAGACAGGCTCTGTGGCAAAATAAGAACCCAAATATGCATTCGATTTTAGACTGGAGGTGGCTGACTTGGGTAAGAAGAGTGAATGATCCAACCAAACGCCAAGAGGCATCAACATTACCCAACTCAGAACCGTCTAAGGTGAGAATGTTTGCAGGGCAGGTGGGTACTGGTCATTTCCAAGTGAAGAGCTTGTGCATTTTGTTTCGATGGAGTTCCGCACAGAGGGGCCGGATCTATGGTGTCGTCAACGTAGAGGTGGATAAGGGAGTCGCCAGCATCAAGTGCGACAAGTATGGCTGTATACAGAGAATGAGGTTGGTCCAAAAACCAAACCCTGAGCAACACCCATTGAAGAAGCCAAAGGTTTAGACGGCAGGTCTTTAAATTATCCACACTGTTTTGAACCAGGCTAAGGAGCCCTCTGAGAACCCGCGCTCATTGATTCTTTTGAATCGGATGTGATGATTGACAGAGACAAAAGCTTTGGCAGCTGCACCCTACTGCTTGTTGCCCATAGCAGATATGTCATTTAGGACCTTGAGCGTTGCTGATGTACACCCATGGCCAGCTCTAAAGCCTGACTGCGCTGCAGAGAGAGTTCATTGGGACTCAAAACGGTTATTTACCTGTGTATTTAACACAGATTTCAAAGACTATGGATAGGCAGGGCTGGACAGAAATTCGGGTCTGCCTTGCCACAACATCTACGGATGGATGTGACTGCGGTGGTTTGACAATCAGGAGGGATTACAGACAACTTCAGTGAAAGGAGTGAGCAGGCAGATGACGGGGTGAGCAATGGGTGGATATATTTAAAACAAAGGGTACAGATCATCCAGTCCAGGAGATTTGAAAGGATCCAAATGTTGGCTCTCCTTCTGGACCTCATTAACCTGAACTGGATGAAGGCAGAAACGGTGCGAAGGGATTGCCGAGGGAACGGTCCGGGTGGACTTGCGGCAGGGGTGAGCACAGTCAAGCACTTCCTGAAGCTCCAACATTCAAGCTCGATCAGACATAACGGGGTTTATCAAGTAACTATGTTTGGGACTTTCAGTGTCGTCGGCAGCTGAGAGGAGGCTTTATTTTTATTTTCCATTGATTTTTGTCCCGGAATGTTTTTGAGTTAGAGCCACAGATTATTCTCCATTGATTTTAGTCCCAGAATGTTTTTGGGTTAGTGTCACAGGCAGCTTTTAGTTTTTGAAAAACTGCCTTTGCTTTACTAATTGACAGAGTGCGCAGTGGTTCCTAATTTCCTTTAGAAGTTTCCACTCGTAGCAGGTTTTAGAGGCTGTTCCCATACATCAGAGCCAGTGTTAGCACTGGATCGGCTTAGCTAGTTTGGTGTTAAACCAAGGGCCATAGCAATATTTTTCATCACATTTTCCTAAGTGGGGCACGTTAATTAAGAACGGCAAGGAATGTATTTTTAAACCAGAGGGCTGGCGTCCTCAACAGAGAGGGTACGGCCAATTCTCTGCAGGTGCTCAGAGACCAGGTTTGTGCATGAAAGCCTGTACCTTGAAGTGAAGAAGAGTTGAAGAAGAGTGGAGGGGCTAAAAGCTGCTGCAAACTAAAGCAACAATCCAGTGATCACCAAGGTATTTGAAGGACTGTAGAACGGAACTTAACGTGCATGTTAGCCGGGAAAACACCAATGAGAGGGCTAACCCTAACACTAACCCTAACCCTGTTCATAGACTAAGGTTTGTATCTGGTGGGTTCCTGTATGATTTGAGAGAGATTGAGGGATACCAGTTGTATTTGGATAGGAGAAGGGGTAATGAGCAAGTTCCAGTCTAAGTGATCTCATGAGAAAACCTCAGAGGGCAGGCCCTGGGACAATGCAGCACCTTCATTTGATTATTCTGTTTTGCAGGAACATTCCTGAAAACAGCAGGGACAGCAAACGTGTTGTAAACTTATAAAGTCTGTAAGTCTTGCACTTTAAATTGTCAGACATGATTTTCCCTAATGAACAACATGCATATAAAACCCTATAAAAAGCTATATTCATAATAACCCTCATAAATCCGTATCTAACATTCCCTGTTGCTGCGGGATTATGTTTAGCTAACTATCTCTTTTTTTTATTACTTTATTGTAGTGGTTTCATATCCAGTCACATATTATTACATATTTTTTCCTATTGCACTTCAAATTTTTTTACAGTCTTATATTATTTAATAACACAAAAGAAAACACAAAGAAGAGAAAAAAAAAAAATTTTATAAATAAATGACGTTAAATATGTATGTGAGTGTGTGTACGTGCATGCGCGTGCCTGTGTGCGTGTGCATGTGTATGCGCTTGTATATATGTGTGTATGTGCGCGTGCGCATGTGAATTCATATGGAAACACAACAAAACCTATATCAAGCCATTAAAATACTTTGTTATTTTGTCTAGTATGTGTTTGGGATATATTTTATTCAATTTTTCTAAGCTATTACTGGCTATGAAAGTAAGCTTTTCCATTTCTAATACTTGTTCTATTGTGTTATACCATAGATATAATTCTGGTGCTTTCGATTGTTTCCATGTCCTTGTCAGTTGTTTCAGTGCAGTAAGACGTAGCATATTAAAAATATTTAGATCCTTCGCTTTTATTTTACATTGTATGTTGATACCTAAACCTTTCAGATGTTTATAAGGAAAACTTTCAGATGTTTATAAAATACTCCAAAAATTAACAAACGTGAAGAGTAAAGCAAAAGAAAAATGGGAAAAAGAGTTATCCAATATTTCAGATGAGGCTTGGAGAGACTCCTTAAAAGATAATTTTAGAATAACTCAGTCAAAACATTGGATGGAATTTGCTTGGAAAATAAGTCAGAGATTTTTCATTACACCTCATATTATGGGAAAAATGTCTCCAGCAGCAGGAGCTGGTTGCTGGAGAGAATGTGGGGAAAGTAAAGCAAATCATACGCATATATTCTTTACATGTCCGGTAATGAAGAGCTTTTGGGAAGAGGTAGAGAAGGCCATGAGAGAAATTATTGATATTAAAGAATCCCTGACATTAGAAAATCGTTTAGGTATTAGCATACTATCTCAATGTAAAAAAAGATATGGCATGCTCACTTGCCTTTGTTAGACTCTTCCTTCATTTTGTATTCTCTTGAAGTTACATCCTGTGTGTCTTGAAAGTAAACGGTCCATCACTGCCAATTCCATTAAAAACTCACATTTGAATGTCCTGAGTCCATTTACAGGTAAAAAAAACTGCTAAATCATTAAAATGGAAAATGGAAATGTTGGAGATTATTCAGGACCCACATTTACACAGATGAAGGAACGTTGATCTACCGCAGAATCAAGACTCTCCTGCCCTTGTGATCTTAACGTGATCCAAAATACATTTTCATGAGTCATCTTCCTGACTTTCTTTTCCAGAGCGACTAACAGTAGCAAGTGCATACATTTTCTTTATAATGGCCACCCGCGGGAATTGAACAAACAACCTTGGCTTCACCAGGGCCCTGCTCGACCATATGAGCTACCAGGGACCACAGTTACAGTCCCGAGGAAGCACTCTGAGACTATAAATATGGACCCAGATATCTAACAGCCTGTTCAATGTCCTATGTACAATACAGTGTGTTCTCAGAGTGTATTATTTATGCTGTGGTTCCTTTTTGTTTGGATCCCAGGAAAAGTAGCCCCGACAGTAGCTGATGAAGAATTTCAACAAAACGCCACACGCTGAATGTGGAAACAGTATTCAAAACCTTTGGGTCAGGCATAGAGCTTTTTATTAAAGATCTCCTGCTGCAACAGCGGCAATTAAAGGCATCATTATTTGCATTTTGATCAGTAAAAGGTACCAGTGTCTAACACTGTTGTGGCTGTGTGGTGGAGGCACTGTTCCTCAGGGTTTTTACTGGAATGACATCCATTACAGATAGATCTTATTAACATAGAAGCCTACTTTTGCTTTTCTTTTATGAATGGCGTCAGATATTTCAGAATTAAACCAGGGATTGGATCTGTTCTCGACTCTTTTCTTCATATATGGGGCATTTAGAGGTAAAAAAAGTAAAATACTACAGTACAATACCACAATGTCAAAAATGTATTTTACTGATAAAACGTGGTTTGCATTGCCTTTGGAATTGTGAGATCTCTAAGGCATACAATAGGGCAAAGGATGCTGATATCTTGTGTGAATACACTGCTTCCCATATATTTGTCTGAAACATTCGCCAATCAATATAGACTTTATAGGCTGTTTTCATTCTCTTTTCATGTGTCCACTGTTTTCATTCTCTTTCTGTGTGTCAACTGTTTTCATTCTCTTTTCGTGTGTCTACAGTGTTTTCATTCTCTTTTTGTTTGTGTCCACTGTTTTCATTCTCTTTTCATGTGTCAACTATGTTTTCATTCTCTTTCTGTGTGTCAACTGTTTTCATTCTCTTTTCGTTTGTGTCTACAGTGTTTTCATTCTCTTTTCGTTTGTGTCTACAGTGTTTTCATTCTCTTTTCGTGTGTGTCTACAGTGTTTTCATTCTCTTTTCGTGTGTGTCTACAGTGTTTTCATTCTCTTTTTGTTTGTGTCTAGTGTTTTCATTCTCTTTTCGTGTGTGTCTACAGTGTTTTCATTCTCTTTTCGTGTGTGTCTACAGTGTTTTCATTCTCTTTTTGTTTGTGTCCACTATGTTTTCATTCTCTTTTCATGTGTCAACTATGTTTTCATTTTCTTTTTGTGTGTGTCTGTAGTTTTTTCATTCTATTTTCGTAAGTGTGCACTGTTTTTATTCTGTTTTTGTGTTTCCACTGTTTTCATTCTCTTTTTGTGTGTCCTGTCCACTATGTTTTTTTATTGTTTTATGTGTGTCCACCATGTTTCAGTCTGTTGGATTTTCTTTTTTACTGATTTGTCTTTTTGCTTGAAACTGTTTTGTTCTTTTTTTAAGTGCTGCCTCATTACATTGCAATTCTATGTTTTTCTTCTTTCTGCTTTGCAACAAAATATTTGGAACAAAGGGGAGACAGGCTTTTGTCAAGCTCTTTTCCTGACATCATCAATTCTATGGAAAAGTGTTTCATTTCGCACCATGTCTGAGAAACTGTTATTCATGGAGCTTAGATTAATGGTTTTGACAAAAAGGGAAGAGAGCACTTTGCTCAACTCAAGCCTGACAAACATTCATAAAATTTAGTTCATGAATTTAGATTTCACAGTTCAAGTGGACTTTCAAATACTTAATTGAAAAGGTTTAAAAAGGTAAACCTTTAATTGATAGAACACATCCAATGGACAAACCCTTTTGTGTTTTTACATGGACACTTTGAAACTCAAAACAATCATGTGTTGACTGGCCAGTGATCTTTATTAAAGTTAATATGTTGACTTTCTACATGGAAAATATATTTCAGTAACGATTAAAGCACAATATAAACATATCCATATGCACATGAGTACGCTTGATTCTCAGATTATTCTCTAACAGAATAAACTAACAAATAATTGGAAAAGTGGAGCTCTACAATATACAGCAACTGTCTCTGAAAATTGAGAGGGGGCTCACCAAATGTCCTTCCAACTTTTTTCCTCTTTCTTCTTCCCTTCGGTGTTCTCTTTCATAGACTTAATAAATACCTTATTTAAACAGGTGAATTATCTGGTACAAACTACATTAAAAAGACAGGCAACGTAACTCAAACATAAGCATACCCACTAGGAAACCACACAATAGAAAGACTGCATTGCAGGGGGTCCCTTATGAGGGTATAAGAAAACAGCAGGCTGCTGCTGAATCTGAAACACATCACATTTTACTTCCAGTCAGAGGAAATCATTTCTCTCTATGCTACGTAGCGAGAATGCAAAGCGATTAATTTCCAAGGCTCGGTCAAACGTTGGTCTGCATGCAATTTAGACTGCGAGCCTCAGTCGGTATCTTCAATTGTACTGAAGACTAAGCAAGTTACAGCAGGTCATAAAACAACACGTATGATATCGCCATCGCGATTGGAAACGAGCTACCGTACGACGGAACTGTCTGTAAATTCAAGCCAAACTTTGTGAGTGCTTCAAAAGCGTCATTATCGGCTTTCACAGCGCACAGAACCACTTTCATGCGTATACACTGAGCTGTTTTTTGTGTCCCCCCCCTCCAAAAAAAACCAGCCTGTTACGGTAATGACCAGCCCGAGTTGATGGTACATAACTTAGTGCTGCACGATGCTGAATAACGCGGTGTTCCGTGTCCGCACGCCCTGAACCGAGACACTTGGATGCCTTCTGGATGTCTTGTCTTCGGGATGTGTGTGTGTGTGTGTGTGTGTGTGTGTGT
>JACXGI010018718.1:0-12941 GCA_016801175.1 Esox masquinongy | reverse complement strand
ACTAAGTTTAACTAGACTCTGGACTCAGCCCACGTGCACTTATTAATTATTACAATTGTACTCTTAATATGTTTACCCGGTACAGCCAGAAGAGGACTGGTCACCCCTCTGAGCCTGGGTCCTCTCTAGGTTTCTTCCTAAATTTCGGCCTTCTTAGGGAGTTTTTCCTAGCCACTGAAATTCAACACTACTGTTGTTTTCTCCTTGGGGTTTTAAGGCCGGGTGTTTTGTAAAAGCACTTTGTGACAACTGCTGATGTAAAAAGGGCTTTATAAATAAATTTGATTGATTGATTGATTGACTCAAAATAAGAGTGTATGGAGGTGGTGAGAGTCTGTAACCATAACTGTACAAATAAAAAAATAAAAGCATACAAAAAGAACAATTACACTTAATGGATGGTGAAAAGGCCACTGATAAACAAAAGATCCATTGAGTGTAATTGTTCTTTTTGTATGCTTTTATTTTTTTACTTATAGATGCTTTTGGACTAGGGCGGTCACGATATCAGATTTTCACTACACCATTATCCTGGCCAAAAGAATTGATAAACAAAAGATCCTGTACAAATAAAAAAATAAAAGCATACAAGAAGAACAATTACACTTAATGGATAGTGAAAAGGCCACTGATAAACAAAAGATCCACAAGGCCTAACACCCAGTGGAGTTTTTGGAAGAATACAACGTCCTTTTTCCCATGTGAATGGGCTACTAAAAAAGCGCGTCTTTACGGATCTCTCCCGGGGTTTCTAGTGGGGCTAACGAGTTGATTTCAACACCAGTGCATAGGTCCCGTCTCCTTCTTTAAGCACGTACACCATTTGTCTATAGGTGACAAAAATAAGTTATCGACAAATCGAGAGGATTTTTTGGAAAAATACAACATCCTTTTTTCCATGTGAATGGGCTACTAAAATGGCGCGTCATTGCGGATCTCTCCCAGGGTTTCAAGTGGGGCTAACGAGTTGATTTCAACACCAGTGCATAGGTCCCGTCTCCTTTAAGCACATACACCGTTTGTCTATAGGTGACAAAAATAAGGTATCGACAAACCGAGAGGAGTTTTTGGAAAAATACAACGCCTTTTTTCCATGTGAATGGGCTACTAAAATGGTGCGTCAATGCGGAGCTCTCCCGGGGTTTCTAGTGGGGCTAACGAGTTGATTTCAACACAAGTGCATAGGTCCCGTCTCCTTCTTTAAGCACATATACCATTTGTCTATAGGTGACCTGAATAAGGTATCGAACAACCGAGAGGAGTTTTTGGAAAAATACAACTTCAGTTTCGCTTAGTGAATACGATATTATCATATGTGTGTTATTAACATGATATCAGTATTTTATTTTTTGAAAATCATGGTTATCGTCAATACCGTTATATCGTGACACCCCTATTTTGGACCTGAATCATAACTGTAATCCCCTTTCGCTATAAGCTGCGATGCTCAAGGGCACATATCATTATATTTAATTTTTATATTGTATTTCTTTTCTTTCCTCTGAGTGGCAGACATACAGCTCCGAAAAAATTAACCACTGCACCTTTTTCTTTCCTTTCCAAAAAAGTTGAAAAGGAAGGTTTTGAGTGAGGAACAGAAGGGTTAAAATTAAAAGACCACTGCAAATTGAATGCTTCTGTTCCTCAGTCAAAACTTTCCTTTTCAACTTTTTTGGAAAGGACATAAAAAGGTGCAGTGGTCTCTTCATTTTTTCCGGAGCTGTATCTAGGTTCCATTTTTATGTTTTGTTACTTAATTTTCCACTGTTCAGATCCTTAGCAAACGAGCCGACAAAATCCGACGTTAAACCCAGGGTTTCCAGATTCATTGACAATTTAGGCCCAACCACCCGCAGACTCCTCATAAAAACCGCAAACTGTCATTAAAAATAGCCCAGTTATGGGGGAAACTGTCCCATCTGGAAACGCTGGCTACACTTCCACACGGTCACAGATTGGTTGATCATACAAATGCATTATGGAATCATAAAAAGATAAATGTTTATGACTTCAATGTCATCTAAATAGTGTGTAGCAAATTAATCATAATATAATTTTATTCTGCTTTTTTTCAATTTTTCAACCATAAGATACATTTCTTGGGGGCCCCTGTGATTGTCTGCCATGGGTGCCGCGCACACATCGCACCCATTTAAGCTCCGCCTCTGTGCTGTGTATCAAGTAATTACACCAAATAGGTTCACAGGCAGCAGGATTATGGAGTGGCCAGCTTGGTCTAGTCTATAATGGAGAACCTATTGTGACGGAAAAGAGTATATTTCAAAGGCAAAGCTTTGGATGTAACTACAATACACTGCACAGAGTTTCTCAAGATCTTAACTGAGGTTTTTACCAAAATTATGGATGACAGGTTAGTGTCAGTGATTGAGAGTGAGATCCACGAGGTGAGATCTTGCACGGAGCCCCAGGCCGAGGGAGATTGATAGTTCTTTTGTGTTTCTTCGATTTGCGAATAATCGCACCAACTGTTGTCACCTTCTCACCAAGCTGCTTGGCGATGGTCTTGTAGCCCATTCCAGCCTTGGGTAGGTCTACAATCTTGTCCCTGACATCCTTGGACAGCTCTTTGGTCTTGGCCATGGTGGAGAGTTTGGAATATGATTGATTGATTGCTTCTGTGGACAGGTGTATTTTATACAGGTAACAATCCCTTTAAGAGTGTGCTCCTAATCTCAGCTTGTTACCTGTATAAAAGACACCTGGCAGCCAGAAATCTTTCTGATTGAGAGGGGATCAAATACTTATTTCACTCATTAAAATGCAAATCAATTTATAACATTTTTGACATGCGTTTTTCTGGATTTTTTTGTTGTTGTTCTGTCTCTCACTGTTCAAATAAACCTACCATTAAAATTATAGACTGATCATTTCTCTGTCAGTGGGCAAACGTACAAAATCGGCAGGGGATCAAATAATTTTTTCCCTCACTGTACAATTAGATTGATCTACTGACATACACCGGTCAAATTGAAATAGTTTTTGATAAAAAATAAGGCTTGAAGAATTAATTATTTATGCTTACCTCAAACAATAACGCAGGGCGTTACTGGCAACGTATCCACCTCTACATCTTCAGCAAGGCAGGACTCTTCCACATAATTAAACACCATCTCTTCCTTGTCATTGAAGCAGGCAAGCACAAGAAGCACCATGTCTTTGATATCTTCAGAACAGCCCTCCAATTCACCTCTGATGACTTTAAGTTTCACAACAGCTTGCATTACTTGTTTCTTCTCTGCACAAATGGTTTTCAGGAAGTTCAGGAGCCGTCTTCCTTCAGATCAATTCCAGTAAGCTCCATGAAGTGTACACCCATACCAACCTCTTGGAATGATAAAGGCCAATTCTCACAAACTGTTGCATGCTTGCTCCCTTGTTTATGTCTTTATGTTGTGAGTCGTGTGTCGCTTGCACAAGGGTTCTAACTTCTTCTGGGTTCATGTCTGTCTTTTCAGACAGCATCTTCAGTTTGTCTTGTTTGTTCTTCTGGCTCTCTGCTGTCTCATTGAGTAGTATACATTTTAAATCCCAATTCACACAGCCTTATGTGTCTTGAACCTCTGCCCTTTTTTCAGCAGGTATCGCCTCTGTGTCAGAATCTTCTGTTCAACTCCTGTGTTTTTTATTTGTGGTGTGTTGGATCTTTTTACATTGTCAACACAAGTCTGAAGCTGTTTAGCCAGTGAACGATATCCTGGGCCAACTACATCTCCTTCAATGGCATCCTGCAAGGACATTGGGCACTTGGCCAACAGCTTTGGAACTTTGCTTACTAGGAGAATCACACCATCAATTCAGAAACCCCAATTCTGACCATTTCTCGACGTAATCATGGACTTGGTCATTTCTTCCAGTGCCACCTATTAGAAAATGCTCCATTGCTAAGCCAATCATTTGCCTACCTTGCGAACAAGAAAGAAGTTTAACTGTAACCAATCATCGTTCACAGGTCACATAATAAAATGAATAGAAATCTTCCATTTTATTATGTGACCGGTAGGTGATGCCATAGACAGAGCTTGTATGCACTCTTTAAAAAATATTTCCTCTAGTTACTTTTAAGTTATTTTTTTTCTATTTTTGAGTCTTTATAGTAGCATTCTCACGACCCCCAGGTTAAGAACCCCTGGCTTAAAGCATTGCCAATATTGATTAATGAGCCAATATTACTTTTTCTAGTGGACCAAACACACATAGATGACCAGGACAACCCTCCTCCAATAACACCTGCCAGATTTTTGCAGTGGGTAACAGGACAGGGCCACATCCCAATTCTTCCCTCAGAGAAGAGGGAATTTGCAGTTAGACTGAAGTTTAACCATGATTGCAATACAAACTATGGGGATAATAACACAGTTTGTTACCCAGTTGTCTCTGGATGTGGCAAGCCTATTACTGTGAAACATATGACAACCTATGACACATTTATAAAGGTAGAGAACCTGACAGATGCTTCTCATCTAGGCCAAGAATTTAGCAATGTGTAGTTTTTGGCATCAACTAAAACTGAAGCTTAAAATACATTTGCAAATTGCCATGCAGACCACAACAAGCTTCTGCAATAAGAGTTGAGATATTAATCTCATTGGTGTCAAAGGACAGCTGAGATCTATTGTTTGGAATAACACAAATGTATTTGAGAAATTCAAATGAGTGTAGTATTATTGCAATTTCTGACTTTATTTTGTTCATGCAATAATGAAAATACTATGAAATAAACTTGCAGTTGCTCTCATATATTCTCAAACACCCTTGCAACCCATATGTTGTCTTAGGGCTTGTTTAAGCCTACTTTATGTGAACTAAAACATAGTTTAGTGCAGCCATGTAAATGTCTCTGCTGTAGGACTGGGAAAGTGCTGTTACATCGATGGCTGTCCTGAGGCTGGTTATATCTTCCTCACTCAGTGGGCATTCAACAGACTCTTTGACAGTGGTCCAGTCTTCCATGTCCTATGTATCATACAGAGAATGCTTTACGAATTGTCTACAATGTCTTAAGTGCAGCTATTTGTTTAAAGCAATTTGCATGAGTTGTCACAATGGTCCAGTACCTCTTCTATGTCTGGAGCATTGACAGGATTTATGAATTGGGGACAGATTTTGACCTCAGGCCCAGAGAAGGCAGCAGCGTTTCTGGATCTTGTTTATATACGGTTTCTTCTTTGCATGGTAGAGTTTTAACTTGCATTTGTGGATGCAGTGACGTACTGTGTTCACAGACAATAGTTTTCGGAAGTGTTTCTGAGCCCATGCAGTGATGTCCACTACAGAATTGTGTCTGTTTTTAATGTAGTGCCACCTGAGGGCCCGAAAATCACAGCCATCCAATATTGGTTTTCGGTCTTGTCCCTTGCATATAGAGATTTCTTCAGATTCTCTGAATTTTTTATTGATATTATGTATTGTACATTATGAGATCCCCAAACTCTTTGCAATTTTACATTGAGAAAAGTTATTCTTTTTTTGCACTATTTGCCTGCGCAGTCTTTCACAGAGTGGTGAACCCGTCCCCATCTTTACTTCTGAAAGACTTAACTTCTCTAGGATGCTCTTTTTATATCCAATCGTGTTACTGACCTGTTGCCAGTTAACCAAATTAGTTGTGTGATATTCCACAATTTTTTTTCAGCATTACACAACTTTTGTTGCCCATGTCCCAGCTTTTTTGAAACTTGTCGCTGGCATCAAATTCGAAGTGGGCATATATTTTTTAAGAACTGTAGCATTTTTCAGTTTCATCATTTGATGTTGTCTTTGTACTATTTTCTATTGAGTATTGGGTTTAAGAAATTTGCGCATCATTGCGTTCTGTTTTTCTATACATTTTACTGTGTCCCAACTTTTTTGGAAACTGGGTTGTATTACTACTATAGTAAAATATAGATATTTTATGTAGGCTACATCTACAAAATCCTTTTTCAATTGTGAGAAGACGATTTTACTCAAATACGGCATAAAATGTTAATCTGCATTGTGTGTTTATGGCTATGTCTAATAATCAACGCCCCATCATATAACAGGTAGTACAGTAGTACCACAACTAATGTCCCATCATACAGCAGGTAGTATAGTAGTACCACAACTAATGTCCCATCATACAGCAGGTAGTACAATAGTACCATAACTAATGTGTCATCATATTGCAGGTAGGACAATAGTACCCTAACTAATGTCCCATCATAGGGCAAGTAGTATAGTACTACCATAATTTGTGAAGCATCGGTCACTATTAGGTTACTTTTTCAAATTGCATAATGGTGGTAGACACTGAATGAGCATCCAGACTTAAAAAACCACAATGACAGTTAACGTATATGGTCAACTGGCAAGTAGGGTAACCTTCTATCAGGAGTCAGTTATATTACAATTTCATATGTCAGTTGAATAGCCATTAGCACAAAAACATTCTTACCTCAAAGGAAAACCATACATTTCAACATATTATAAGAAGTCAAGTACGGTGGATGCCTTGTTATTAGTTTTGTCTCCCAGGAACATTATCTGTAGGAGATGAAAAAATGAAGTGAGGGACTCAAACCCTGTGTTTCACATTTTGCAATGGAATTAAATTAATGAAGGTTACATGGTTCATGCAACCACCTTTCTTAAGAAGCCATCTATTCTGTCAAAAATGACAATGCCATATCTATTGAAAGACAAAGCACACAAAGTCCTAGTTTAATTCTGTGAGCACTGATTTTATATATAAGACTGCTTTATAGTTTAATTTGAGCCCTATAACATGATAAATGTCAATGTAGAACTGTGAGGCTTCCCCTGTCTGCCCAAATAAGACCCATTCCCTATGTGGGAATAATACCTAAGATGTTCTTAATTCCCAGTGTAGACAATGATCCACAACACCCCACCATTAGATCCTACAACTATTTGGGCAAGAGGTGTAGTTGATGACCAAGATGGCGGCACGTGTACATCGCGCTGCTCAGCCTCTGCCAGTTTTTGCAAAATAGCAGTTATTTACCAAATAGTTCACACTATACAGCTGACAAGAACTCCTGGACATTGGAGCCCCAGATAGCACACATACGTCTAGGCGTTGTTGGCCTAAGATCGCAAAAGATCGAAAGTGGTTTAGAGCATCGAGTGGAGGTTGGCTGTGAGTTTGAACGATCGAAAGAAATGTGTTGCCATGAAATGGGTCTGCAATGGGTGGTTCTATGCGTTTACTCTGTGCAAGCCTGCGCGGTCCTATCTGTGTTAATTTATTTCCTGAGCTTACTGCAATACAGACCTCATCCGCTAGCGACAAGATATTTTTGCTGCAAAACATTTTTCGTAGAACATAAGATAAGTACACAAACTATCTCAGAATCTAGTTAACTAGCTTAGTTCTATACATAGCTAAGCAAATTGTGTTTCTGTCTAATAATGTGAACTACAGCAACGTGCACACTGTACATAGCTAGCTAGCTAACTAAGGCCTAGTCCAGAAGGACATGTGTATTTTTTAAAACTGGGGTTTTTCTATTAATTTTGGCCTTTCGTCCACACACAAACTGCGTTTTAGGTCACTGAAAACTGACCTTTTGAAAAACTCCTTCCAGGAAAACAGAGATTTTTACAGGGAAGACTGACGTCAGAGTGTGCGCCATTATCTCCTTTGTTAACATGAGGAGATTTTGTGCAATGGCGAACATAGCAAGATTAAAACCAGCACTATTTTGGCTAACAGGACTTTTTACATGTTTACACAAATGTACAGTTACTCTCCCACTATATTGAGGAACAGAGACAAAAGAGTGGTATTCTGATGGACAAAGCCCGGATCCTTATGCTGACAAAGCCCGGATCTTAACACTAGGACCGCCAAATGCCTACGGGAATTGGCATTTGAGTTTGTAATTAAAATAAAACTTCCATTTTGAAAGCTACACCCTCCTCCTTCCATGACTTTTCCTAAATGTGCATATATTGCATTGTTCCGTTGTCAGAATTCACAAACGGAAAACTGTTTAGAGACTGTTTTTTCCCCCCTATTTTCCACACTTAATCGGCCAACAGCCCACTGCACTTAACGCTGGTACCCAGGCAGACCGCTAATGGTAACCAAATGGTACTAATCACCCCTCACTGAATGCATGACGTCAATGGATGAATGCACGATACTCCCAGATGAATGATAGTGTCTTGGTTGAATTTCAATGAATTTACAAATGAAATACAAGATGTCCATGACCATTCAACAATTTAATTGGGCTATTATTGAAACAAAATACAAACGATATATGAAACATATGTATCACACGTTACCGTTTTTCAGTAGGAGATTCAGCTTCTTGTGTAGGCTAATTCATCAAATATAAATCAAAAATGTAAATCTAAATATTTTAAGAAACAAAATACCAGACATTCTTTACCAATAGCCAACTTCCAATTCAACAAAGGTATTACACGTCACTGTTTATCTTAGGAGAGAAGAAAAACAAAATCGCATACACATCCTATCATCTCTCTTTGAACTTTCTCTTCTTATTTTACTGAAGATTAAGATTCTACAAATGTATTAAGCTAAATTATTCACAAGAGGAAATACCAACGATCACCAATTATGAATTCAGCAAACATATTACATGTTACTGTTTTTCATCAATACAATCGACAAATGACTTTTCTATATTTTCATGTAGGCTACTGTAAATCATTCTTTGAAATAGTGTACATGTTGTTTACATTATTTTTCAATTGTTACATGTACGTCTACCTCGGGAACCTCATTGCAGCTATCCCCGAATTTCAGTTGCACATGCTACCTTGCACCTTCAGTGTGCACATTTATACATCCCACTTATAACACACATTGTTCTTAATTGTTTCACTTGTAAATTTTTTGCACTCTTCTATTTGCACTTCTGGTTAGATGCTAACTGCATTTTGTTATACTGTACTTGTTCAATGACAATAAAGTTGAATCTAATGAATAGCAATGAAATAGCAATGGCATCAATGGATGAATGGGCGATAACCCCCTGATCAACTCAGACACACCAATGCATGTGACTGAAGTGCAATGATGAAGAATGATGATGAGGGTAGAAATAGTATATAGAAATAGTATATAATTGCATATAATCTGAACTCGGTGTGCAAGTCAGACACAATTTACAGCGTTTAGTTCACAATGGCAAACAGAACCCGACAATTCAACGCTCTGACAGCATTGCTGGTGCTGCAAAATTTATATGAGATGGAGTCAGATAGAAATAGATCCCGAAATCGACGTCTCAGATGTCGGGTCTTCATCTGATTCTGATAATGAGCCGCCACCTCCAATGCCAGAGCCTACTCGCAAAAATGAAAGAAACAAATCAACGGCGACCGCAAATGCCACTGCGAGACACTACTGTAAGTTATCCTTTGATCATCCTTTTACTCTGCTCATCGAATTTATATTTTAAAATTTCGTTATTCATGCATGTCACGGTGTGGTAAGCAAGGAGCCCAGGTGCAGGATGAACGGTGAAACAAGGGTTTACTACACAAGGGCAGTTATAAGCTTTAGTAGTGAGTATCCGGTATTGCGTAATGATTGGAAGTCCGGGGTGATGTGATGAGGAACAGGTGTGCGTAATAGTGGAGAGTCCAGGGTGTTCCGTGAATGCTGTGCTAGCAGTGGTGGCTAATAGGCCGGCGACAGGGAGCATTGTAGTCGAGCTCACAGGAGTGATCCCAGAAGGCACCGTGACAGTGTAGGCTACTGTAAATCATCCTTTGATCATCCTTATACTCTACAAATAAAATTAATTGAATAATACACAGCAATGTTTTTACTTGGAGAGGCTACATATCCTTGGATCAATCAATTTTATTTCTACGAATACGCTGTAGCCTATGTGTTATTCATTCTTTGAAATTTTTGGTGTTGATCAAGCAACCGGCAAGCAACCGGCCTATGTGCGGCTATTCATGCAGATATCCTTTGATCATCACAAACTGGTCGATAATGTCTGTTATTTTACCTTACCTACATCAAAATGAGATAAAAATGACAACTAATTTCTATTGGATTGTTTAATTTTCATTTTGTACATTTGTAGGGCCTAATAGTGAAATTAAAATGTTCTTAGAAATAATCGTTCTATGTATTTGTCTTTTTTTTTCGTATGATTAGACCTTCAATACAAACACATTCTTGTATTTTTTTTAAATCCATTATCCATTTAAAACAAACAAACTCTGTAATTAATTATTTTTTAGACTATTCTATATAGTTTGATGATGACCCAGTAGATGAACTGATGCTCTGGCTGAATGGTGATGCTGTGGAGGAGAATGTGTATGCTAATAGGGCCGATTCGTATGCTAATGACGAGAAACAGCGTTTGGCTCTGGCTGATACTGTTTGTCTGAAAGGCTTGGCGGTTCTAGTGTTAAACACATTGTTCCGAAGATCTGCCCACAACCAGCCAAAGGATGCAAGCAATACCCAGCACAAGTACTCTTTGAAACAGGTAATATTCTGTGTACAGACATATTTATATTTCAGGTGTATGTATTTGTAATACTGCACATACATAATATTTTTATTACCTTAATTAACTGTGCGTGGTCCTCATCTGTTACAGAATATTTTCACAAGATTGTGGAGCGGTGGGAAAAGTCATGTGTGACATCAGACCTCAACACTGTCCAGGAGCAAGAATGCCAAGGGGCCGATAACGTGTCAAGTGAGAAAATATTAGTTTGTTCTTTTATTACTTTAGCATGAAAACTGCTCTTAAAGCCCCTCCTCCATTGCAATTGGTTGTGAGACCAAAGACAAACGAATGGCATCAGTAGTGGTAGGTTTGATACAGAAGGGGCAAAAGGATAAGATATGAAGTAACATTATACTAATTTTGATGTTTGTTCTTTAAGTCACTAGCCCTCCAGGTCCATGTTCTAGCCAACTGAGTGGAGCTTGTTCACAGGCCAGACCAGCATCAGCCTTTCCAGGACGTAGGTGTCTCTTACAGACGGTTTATAAATGTTCAACCTGCTTTGCCTTTCGTATGTTCGATCAATTAAAAACACACTTCCATTATTGTTGTTCTTTATCAAAACACAACAGTGAGTTGGATGGATGAAATGGAGACCAGATCACCGGATGTTAGGCAAAGGCCAGGGGGCTCATTTATCAAGAGTAAGTAGAAACGATCCTAAATGTGTACATACAAACAAATTTAGGGTTAACCACAGATTAGTGTGTACGCTTGATGAAAGAGCCCCCAGGACCTAATGTCTTTACCAGGAACTAATTACAATGGTTTGTACATTTGTAGATTAAATAGTTTGTATGAAACCGTATAGATATGCATTTGAACATGCATAAAGCATCTAGCCAGATACAGAGTGTCATGAGTTTGGAGGTGGAGCCAGATGCAGGATGAGATGAACAAAGGGTTTTATTTACCCAAAATATAAGGCACATAGTCACACGTAATATACAACACAAACACACTAGGCAAATATAAAATAACATTCAACAGGGGTATACTTCGAACAATGATGAACAAGGAATGACTGAAAGGAATTAACTTAAATAGACGTGGTGATTAACCTAACAGAACACGTGCGCACAATGAACATACACTTGCGCTCATAAGTTTGCATACCCTGGCAGAAACTGTGAAATTTTGGCATTGATTTTGAAAATATGACTGATCATGCAAAATACTTTTATTCAAGGATAGTGATCATATGAAGCCATTTATTATCACATAGTTGTTTGGCTCCTCTTTAAATCATAATGATAACAGAAATCACCCAAATGGCCCTGATTAAAAGTTTACATACCCTTGAATGTTTGGCCTTGTCACAGACACACAAGGTGACACATACAGGTTAAAATGGCAATTAAAGGTTAATTTCCCACACCTGTGGCTTTTTCAATTGCAATTAGTGTCTGTGTAATAATAGTCAATGAGTTTGTTAGCTCTCACGTGGATGCACTGAGCAGGCTAGAAACTGAGCCATGGGGAGCAGAAAAGAACTGTCAAAAGACCTGCGTAACAAGGTAATGGAACTTTATAAAGATGGAAAAGGATATAAAAAGATATCCAAAGCCTTGCAAACGCCAGTCAGTCCTGTTCAATCATTTATTAAGAAGTGGAAAATTCAGGGATCTCTTGATACCAAGGTCAGGTAGACCAAGAAAGATTTCAGCCAAAACTGCCAGTAGAATTGTTCGGGATATAAAGAAAAACCCACTGGTAACCTCAGGAGAAATACAGGCTGCTCTGGAAAAAGACAGTGTGGTTGTTTCAAGGAGCACAATACGACGATACTGGTCGAGAAGAAGCGCCACAGATGCATTTTAGCAAGCAAGCAAGCAAGTTTATTTATATAGCACAATTCATACATCGAAGCAATTCAATGTGCTTTACAAAGAAAAATAAAATATAAAATATATAAAAATACAATAACATAAAAACAAATACTCAAATTAAAACATCAAAACAAATGAAAACATCATAATAATAGAAATACAATAAGAAAACATAAAGATTAAAAATAAAAAAAATAAAAAAAAAAGATTAGAAATGGGATAAAAACATAGGAAGCTATAAGGCTAAACAGTGTGGTTAAGTTTAAGTGCTCAGTCGTAGGCACGTGAAAAGAGTAGTGTTTTTAACCTGGATTTAAAAATGGATACTTTTGGGGCATGTCTAAGATCTTCTGGTAGTTTATTCCAGTTGTGTACAGCATAAGTGCTAAACGAAGCTTCTCCATGTTTAGTTTGGGCTCTGGGCTCTACTAGCTGACCAGTGTTCATGGATCTAAGAGCCCTGCTCGGTTTATATTCTTCAAACATATCAGAAATGTATTCGGGTCCTAAACCATTCAGAGATTTATAAACTAAAAGCACCACTTTGAAATTTATTCTGTAACTGACTGGAAGCCAATGTAAAGATTTAAGA
>JACXGI010018717.1:0-12929 GCA_016801175.1 Esox masquinongy | reverse complement strand
CTACAGACACGAAACCAACTTTGCATCATACGTTTAGGCTATCCCCACAGCAATTTATGAAACAGTACTTGATTTTACGTATGCTAATTAGCGTAATTACCGTTAATTAACTATTAGACTATCTTTTGAACCGTTTGTGCTACAGACACAAAACCAACTTTGTTTCACACGTTTAGGCTATCCCCATTGCAAATTATGAAACGGTTAGCGATTTTACATATGCTAATTAGCGTTATAGTTTATATTATCAACTAGGCTGTATATTTTGAACCGTTCCATCTACAGACACGAAACCAGCTTTGTTTCACATGTTTAGGCTATTCCCACTGCAATTTATGAAATGGTACTTGATTTTACGTATGCTAATTAGCGTAATTAGCATAATTATTGTTGATTAACTATTAGGCTGTATCTTTGAACCGTTCGTGCTACAGACACGAAACCAACTTTGTTTCACAGTTTTAGGCTATACCCACTGCAATTTATGAAACGGTACTTGATTTTACATATGTAGTTAGCATGATTAGTGATGATGAACTATTAGGCTGTATCTTTACCTATGCTGTCTAGTGTTATCAGCATTAGTTTGTTATTAGGCTGTATCTTTTGAGCTGTTCGAGCTACAGAAATGAAACTGACTCTCATTCAAATGTTTACACTATCCCCAGTACATATAATGAAACGGTAATTGATTTTACAAATGCTAATTAGCGTAATTATCATTAATTAACTGTTAGGTTGTATCTTCTGAACCATTCGAGCTACAGACACGAAACCAAATTTGTTACACCGGTTTAGGCTATCCCTACTTCAAATTGGGAAATGTTTATCAATTTTACATATGCTAATTTACATAATTATCATTAATTAGCAATTAGGTTGTATGTTTTCAGCCGTTCAAGCTACAGACATGAAACTGATTCTCATTCAAGTGTTTTGACTGTTTCCATTTAATGTAATGACATGTTTATTGATTTTACGTATGCTACTTAGCGTGATTAGCATTAGTTCACTATTGGGCTGTATCTTTTGAACAGTTTGAGCTACAGGCACAAAGCCAACTTTCATTCAACAGTTTAGCTATCCCCACTTCAAATTATGAAACGTTTATCGATTTAACATATGCTTACTTGCGTAATTAGCATTGATTAGCAATTAGGCTGTATTGTTTGAACCGTTCGAGCTACAGACACGAACCCAACTTTGTTTCACCAGTTTAGGCTATCCCTTTTTCAAATCAGGAAAAGTTTTTTGATTTTATGTATGGTAATTTGCGTAATTAGCATAAATTTACAGCTGGGCTTCATGTTTTGAACCGTTCAAGCTACAGACACGAAACCAACGTAGTTTCACCTGTTTAGGCTATCCCCAATTCATAAAATGAAACCTTTATTGATTTTACGTACGCTAATTAGCGTATTCAGCATTAATTCACTATTAGGCTGTATCATTTGAACCGTTACAACTGCAGACACAAAACTGGTTCTCATTCAAAAGTTTAGACTATCCCCAGTTCATATAATGAAACCTTTATTAAGTGTACATACGCTAATTAGTGTAGTTACTGTTAATTTACTGTTAGGCTGTATCTTTTGAACCGTTTGAGCTACAGACATGAACCCATCTTTTTTTACACCAGCTTAGGCTATCCCTACTTAAAATTAGGAAACATTTATCGATTTAAAATATGCTAATTTGCGTAATTAGCATTAATGAGCAATTAGGCTGTATTGTTTGAACCATTCGAGCTACAGACACAAAACCAACTTTGTTTCACCAGTTTAGGCTATTCCTTTTTCAAATTAGGAAATGTTTTTTGATTTTATGTATGTATGCTAATTTGTGTAATTAGCGTAAATTTACAACTGGGCTTCATGTTGTGAACCGTTTGACCTACAGACACGAAACCACCGTAGTTTCACCTGTATAGGCTATCCCCAGTTCATATAATGAAACCTTTATTGATTTACCTACGCAAATTAGTGTGATTAGCATTAATTCACTATTAGGCTGTATCTTTTGAACCGTTTTAGCTACAGACTAGAAGTCAACTTTCTTTCACCAGTATAGCTATCCCGACTTCAAATTATGAAACCTTTATTGATTTTACGTAAGCTATTTAGCGTATTTAGCGTTAATTTACAATTATACTATATCATTGGAACCGTTAGAGCTACAGACATGAAACCAACTTTATTTCACCAGTTTAGCTATCCCCTGTTTATAGAATGACATATTAATTTATTTTACTTATGCTAATTAGCGTAATTAGCATTAATTAGCTATTAGGCTGTATCTTTTGAACCGTTCGTGCTACAGACACAAAATGAACTTTGTTTCACACGTTTATGCAATCCCCACTGCAAATTATGAAACGGTAATTGATTTTACGCATGCTAATTAGCGTAATTAATGTTAATTAACTTTTTGGCTGTATATTTTGAACTGTTTGAGCTACAGAAACGAAAATAACTTTGTTTCACATGTTTAAGCTATCCCCACTGGAAATTATGAAACGGTTATCGATTTTACATATGCTAATTAGCGTAAATAGTGTTAATTAACTACTAGGCTGTATTATTTGAACTGTTCGAGCTACAGACACAAAATCTGTGATTGGTAAAACTTTTATGAGCTTTAACTATGTCATGTATGCTAATTTATGCAAATTACTCTCACCAACAGTATTTCTTGAACTTTAAAAAGTACAGATTCCAAACCTTTCGATAGGTCAACATTATTTCAAACCATAAATACTTTTTACACAGCTATCAAGCAAATCACATTTTCTTCAGGACATGCATTTGTCTAGTCATTAGTGTTTCAGCAATTCACTGGTGAAACCCTATTGTGTTTTTTCCGGTTCATTATTAGGGTTTCAGCAGTTCACTGCTGAAAAAAGGGTGTTTTTTGCAATTTCCCGTGAGATAAAATGGCTTAAAGGTGCCCAAATCTTTATGATAGTAAAGGGCCAAGGGCTGCAACTTCTGGTATAGTAGCATGCTTGTCGGCCTCATGGTGGTGCTGTCATAAGTCTCCAAAATCACACTTTTGCAAGCTCACCACGCCCAGCCCTTGTGACCTAGAGTCTTGAAAATTGGTACATAGGTGTAGCTCCTTATGATGAACATTTTTGCCAATGGATTTTATGAAAAACACTAAAAAAGTATCTTCTCTGGCACCAAATGTCCGATCTCCACATAATTTAATATTTGGCATCTAGGAACCATGGTCTTCAGAAGTTAAATCAGCCAGGCCAGTATGTCAAAAAACATGGATGCTATTGACCAATGAATATGTGCGGAGGCGTGGTTTTGCACATATATAGACACATCTCCTACAAGGGTAATGGTATAATAATTCTACTTGGTATGTATGTTGACAAGGACCATACGGAAAAAATGACTGCATGGATTTTTTTTATCAACCACACGGCGGCAATATTGAGGTTTTTCACATTAGCAAGGTCACCATACTCACCCCGTTTGAGATACTGCATTGAAAAGAAGTAGATAAGTCCACCTCCTCACAAGGAACATATTTGCCATTGGGACTCATTAACTTTGCTTTAATGGTTTGGCGGCCATTTTCAATTAGTGAAAAACACTAAAAAATTTACTCCACTGGTACCAAATGTCCGATCTTGACGCACTTTGATATTTGGCATCTATGGATGATGGTCTTCAAAAGTTATATCAGCCAGGCTGGTATGTCAAAAAACATGGCCGCCATTGACAGATGAATATGTGCAGGGGCGTGGTTTTGTACATATATAGACACATCTCCTATAAGGATAATGCTATAATAATTCTACTTGGGGCATATGTTAACAATGATGATACGACAATAATCACTGCAAAGATTTGTTTATCAACCACACGGTGGCGCTATTGAGGTTTCTCACATTTGCAAGCTCACCACGCTCACCATGTTTAAAATAAATTCTTGAAAAGAGGTATATAAGTCCATCTCCTCCAAAGGAACATATTTGCAATTGGGACCCATTAAGTCGGGCATAATGGATTTTCAGCAATTCTGAATTTGTGAAAAATGCTTCAAATGCTACTTCTATAGCATTAAATGACAGATTTAAACCTTTTCACAAGTACATTTTAAAATATCACTGAAGATAAAAAAAAAATACACCTTTATGAAGGATACGTTGAGCTTGTTTGGCTAATTACTGTCTATGGGCGCAGCCATTTTTGTTTTCATTCCACTGAATTCTGGGAACAAATGTCTCTGCGATCAAAGATGGTTGAACAAGACGATTCACTAATCGGACCGGAAGTTCATATCTTGATTACCTTCCTGTCTCTGAGTCACTCATCTTGTCACCTGTATCTGACTTTGTTTGATAAACATCTTTAGCAGACAAGTTGCAAATCGTGAAATACCACATGTGCGACAGACCAGACATCATGTAATGTTAAGTTGATCAGTCTTTTTTCTTTACCGGAGTAGGGTAGGTAAATTGTTCTAGTCTGTTATTTGCAACATCAATAAAAACAAAATATAATGCAATTTGTGAATGACCGGGGGGGGGTGGGTTAGGTCTGCCGTTCACCAACAACCAGGCAGGACAGGTGGAAAAATAGACAGAGACAGACGAAACGGGGGTTCGATTGGCAAATATTCCCTGTATTTCTTAATTTGGGTCCGGTCACCAGGTGGTCACTGATCCAGGTTGAAACAAGAACAAAGAAAATGAACAACGGAACTTAAACGGACTCCTCTGTCCAACTTAACGGCACTGGTCACAAAAGAAAATTATACAATCCGGCTCGCCCTCCGGTGTCTTTCTTCTCTCCTCAATTTTGCAGCCTCAATCCGGCGGTTCATTTCTCAGCCCTCCCCTCGCGCCTTCGTTAAGGGCACCTGTTTTATACGGGAGAAGGAGACAGATAATTACTCCCCCAGATGTCCCTGGTTGTGTCTGATTTCCCCGCACTTACTTGCTGCCTTGGGCTGTGGCTGGGTTGGGAGCTCTGGCTCAAACCGACCCTGTCACAAATTGAACAAAATAGTAAGGAAGACGATAATTGGGAATGGGGTTGTATTTTTTAACTACGTCCGAAATTTCAGAAATGGTAATTAATGACACGCTAGTTAACATTTTATGTTGCTAATAATTACAAAACTTTGACGACCAGAGGCCTTATTTGCTGGCCTAGTGATGTCAGAATCAGAAAATTGTATTTTTATAATTTAATATATGTCTTCATTAACGCTATATGTATTTTACAAAGTTAATTCCTATCAGTCTACTGACGTAGTTTCATTGCTTTTCTCTCCCTCAGTTGTGCTGTTTCCAGTGCAGCTCAGATAAATCAGAGCTTTTATCCAATCAGATTTTCCACATGTGCTGTCTCCGGGTGAAAATCTATACTGAGACCTATAGAATTTTGAGTGAATCCCATCTTCTGTTGAAGCAAATGGGGAGGAGGTTGTTGATTGTCATATTCTTCAACCAATCAGATTTCGAGTTTGCCATAATGAGCCTATTCTTTGGCACGCAGCAGTCTTCTAGCTTGCATAATTGCCTATGTGCGCATTTTTCAGGTGGTGTGATCGGAGAGCCAGCTACCTAACTGAGATAAAACTAGTTAGGACGTAATGTAGGAACATCTAAGATTTACTTTAACTTTCTTTAGTGAGGTTTAGATTTTTAGATGTAGTGCTTTGCGTTAGATATTTGTTTAGATTTCTACTGAGCCCTGTTGTTTTTTAACGCACAATGGAGGAGAAGAAATGGATTTGTTGGCGGATTTACTGGCAAAGCCTTTTTCGAGAAAACATGGAAATTGCGAGGAACCAACCCCGCACCTTGCAGCCCTGTCCCAGTCAGGGAAAGGATTTTTGTGTGGCACTTTCAATTGATCAACTACGAAAAGTACACCTGGCATACAGTGTCGAAGGAACATTGTTGTTGTGAGTGCGTTGCCTTATTTCTTTGGTACCTGTAATGTCATTGATTTGGGCTTTGCGATGTCTATTTGTGTTGCTGCATCCTGTCGTACTGCATAATGGTACTGTACATCCTTGATGGTTTCATTCGCCATGTATTCATGTTTCTGTAATTACTAGTGTTGTAAGCCTCTTGTTAAATCGCTTTATTCCACTGTCACTGTGAATATGAGATGGTTACGTGGAATGAAAATAGCCCATAGGATTAGGCAGCCATACATGCTAGTATTATTAGCTTTCCGTCCATCGTGCTGAAGTTACTAATCATTATTGGTAAGTAGGATAAAGTGCCCCACTTTGGAAATCGAATGGCCGCCCAACACGTTTGTTTTGGTGACGGACCTGTATCTACTTGACTGGTAAGCAGGTTAGGACGGTAACCAGCTAATAGTTTGTTTTAACCAACAAGGTAGTAGATAAATGTAGCTGCCATGTACAAAGTTGTCCAGGGGCTAATGACTTTCAAGAGGGGATGATTACTTTGTCATTTAAATTACGCTATATGGACTTAGAAAATACACTGACATGCGGATATAGGGGTATACCGATATCAATTCTAGTTAGAAAACGTTTAGGTTCGATTTTGATATTTAAGAGGAGTTTGCGAATTCTGTGATTAATCCTATTTTGTTGTTATTGTTTTTCATTTGCTTGTGCTCATTTGCTTTGGAGATTGATTATGTAATACATCCAACCACACGAGACACAGTCCTCAGCCTTGGGTTCTTCAATCTCTGCTTGGTTGTAATCTTGAGACATGTTTCATAAATTCTTCCGACTGCTTGATAGTCACAGGCAGTCTGTTTTTATGCTGTGTTGAGGACTGTGTTAGCTTAAGGCGGAGCTTACGTCAGTCAAACAGTCTGCAGTTGCAGTCACAATCTAACCCGCTGACATTTTTCGGAAATAGTTCCAATCTTAAAGAGTCATACTGCTTCATTCCTTCGACAACTTTAAACAGTACATCTACCGTATTATGTGTGCCCTGTTTTGGCCCCAAATAAAACGCTTTTCGAAAGGTGTTCCATAAACTGGCATTTAAAACCATTTGATCAGTCACACCAGCCTTAAACTCTTGGCCTTCTGGTAATTCATAAAATGCAACCTCCGGTATCTCTGGGTTGAAAATATATCTACCGATCTGACCGTCGTCCAACTTCCAATCCCGTGCCAACATATCCTGGTGTAGTTGATGGATTTGGGTTAAACTTTGCATCAGTTTCTTCGGGGCTGGCATGTGGATTGCGTCTCTACTGTCCATTTATAATCTCTTGCCGACTTGCTGAGCTGCGGTTAAGGTGTTAGCTTTCAATGGTGTTTCACCCAAAACGCTGATCGCTGCACAATCCGCCATGGTTTGTAATGTGTAGGTAAGTTTACTCAGGCTATACTGACTGACCATCACCGGGGGTCTGCGTGGTTTAAATACACAGACCACGCCAATCAGCCCATAAAACATGAAAGGTTAACACCCACCAGTTGTAGGACATCTGTTGTAGTACTTATCGGAACATAAAATGCCGGGGGGTTATAGAATTGCTAAACCCTGGCGCCCTTTTGTTAAACACCAAACATCTTGCCACTGATATAGCACTTATTTATTGTCTGGGAATTCCAGAACCCTAAGACCCCATTGTATAACATCAAACATATCGTACCTGTTATAACCCTTGTCCAGTGTGTTTATGAACCGTTGTAAAACATCAAACATGGACACATCAATGCAGTCATAAAAGTCACCGGACATGCACATGTCATTCCAGAAGTCCCGCCCTAACACGCGTCATACAGGAAGTCCATACGTCACACCGGAAGTCCCACCCAGCAAACCGGATGTCCCGTCCACCTGTCAAATCAATCTGGTAGCCCTGCCCACCAGGGTCATAAATCACCAAAGTGACACATTATATCCTACATTTACTACTGAGCAGTGTGCCAATAACGCAAACGTTGTGGTGGGGATTCACTTGGGGAAACAGGATGAGGAGAATGACTAAAATGTAGACCATTTCAAATAATGGTACTCTTGAATGTCCTTTCAGAACCATAATGCCTAAAGGCTGCCATGTGTTTACAAGATCACTTGGGGTTGTAATAGGGTTGTTTAGTATATTTCAGAAGGTTTTCAAATGCAATTTTATTAAATAGTTTGCTTGTTTGCCCAACATTTAATCCAAAAGAAAATAAGTGAATAAAAGTTCTGGCCAAACACAAACACCGAAAATATAATATCAGATATTGCAGAAAGAGATTCCTCTAAATACCCATTCAAGGCAATTAATGTGAAGCTAATTTGTATTTTACAAAGACACACACCATTTCTGTTTGAATACTGAGGAAGATTCCGAATATTTTGTTGACCTTACCATTGCAGAACAATTGATTCTTGTGAACTGCTAATTAAGACATTTAATAGTTGAGTAAGTTGTATTTTTCCTGGGCTACACAACTGATATGTATTGCCGGGGACACTGCAGGACTGGAAATGAAATACATGCTATAGATTAGGTACATTATGCACAGTAGATGTTTAACCGATGAATAATATGTCCTCACACATATATTTTGTTGTGTTGTAGTAAGAAATCCCGAGGATGTATTAAACAGTTACAAGAAACTTCTGAAAGACTTCAAGAATACGAGGAGCATAAATTCTGCAGGAGGCACAAGTTGGACAAGTTGCCCTTACTGCCATTAAAGCAGAGGTATGTACAGTTAAGTGGAAAACCATGCAAACAATCTAACTTGAATTATGTATTTGTTTTTGTCTCCCCAAGTTTGCAGCTACACTACTCAAAAAATAAGGGAATATGTAATTATCACAGTATAAATCACCCTGTCAATTAAACTTCAGGGATATCAATCTGTCCAGTTAGGAACCATAAGCGATTGTGAAACAATGTCACCTGTTTTGGTGCAAATGAAAGCGACAACATGTGCACTGGAGAGGCAACAGCAAGACAACCCCCAAAAAGGAAATGGGTTTTGCAGGTGGTGGCCACAGACCATAACTCTCTCCTTATCCATCCTGACTGATTCTTCTCTAGTTTTGTGTTTTGCTAGTGTCCTTTTCACTAATGGTAGTATGAGGCGGTACCTGCAGCCCAATCAGGTTGCACAGGTAGTCCAGCTACTCCAGGATGGCACATCCGTACGTGCCTTAGCAAGAAGGTTTGCTGTGTCTTCCAGTACAGTCTCAAGAGCATGGAAGAGATACCAGGTCATTAACACAAGGAGAGCTGGACTGGGCCATAGAAGGGCAACAACCTAGCATCAGGACCAGTATCTGCTCCTTTGTGAGGAAGTACAGGAGGAGTACTGCCAGAGCCCTACAAATTGACCTACAGCAGACTGATGGTGTGCATGTTTCTGACCAAACTGTCAGAAACGGACTCCATGAGGATGGCATGAGGGCCCGACGTCCTCCAGTGGGACCTATGCTCACAGCCCAGCACCGTGTAGCTCGATTGGCGTTCGTCAGAGAACACCAGAATTGGCAGGTCCGTCATTGGCGCCCTGTTCTCTTCACAGATGAGAGCAGGTTCACACTGAGCACATGTGACGCACCTGAAAAAGTCTGGGGACGCCGTAGTGAACTTTATGCTGCCTGCAACATCATCCAGCATGACTGGTTTGGTGGGTCAGTGATTGTCTGGGGAGGCATATCCTTGGCGGGTTGCACAGACCTCCACGTGCTAGCCAATGGTACCCTGACAGCTGTTGGGTACCGGGATGAAATCTTCTCACCCATCGTCAAACCTCACGCTGGTGCAGTGGGCATCATCCTGGTGCAGGACAATGCCCGGCCTCATGTGGCCAGAGTGTGTAGGCAGTTCCTGGATGAAGAAGGCATTGATTGCATCGACTGGACCTCACGTGCCCCAGACCTGAATCCAATTGTGAACCTCTGGGATGTTATGTATCAGTGCATCTGACGCCATCAAGTAGCACCACAGACTGTCCAGAAGCTCACTGATGCCCTGATTAAGGCCTGGGAGGAGATCCCCCAGGACACCTTCCGCTGTCTCATCAGGAGCATGCCCAGACGTTGTCAGGAGCGCATACAGGCACCTGGGGGCCATACACACTCTTGAGTCACATTATGAGTTGCTGTGATGAAATTCATGCAAATTGAAGCAGCCTGTGATTTCAAACGTTTTCTTTCATTTTCGGCGTGAGTTTGAATCCAGCCCTCTGCACAACATGAGAAAATTACAGATCTTTCTGTTATGTATTCAACGGGATGTAAAAAGTGTTCTTTAAACATTTGCACACACTGGGGTCATCATAATGGGATGTGTAAAATATGATTTCAGTAAAATTTGAGCAGACAATGGTAAATTATCAAAAATGTAATGCTCACAGTTGTTTTTGTTATTGTCAGTGACACATCCAGTAATTGTATACTAAACATTTTTTTTTACTGAACTTCTCTATTCAGGGAGAGATCTCTTTTAAGAGGGAAGACTTTGGGACTCCCCCTCTATACCAAGCTGGATAGAGGCAACCTTTTGGATATACAGATGAACGCCGAATTGCTTACAATTTAAAATAAATATATATATATATATATATATATTTAAAAACAGAAGGTTCAGATAGCAGTGGTGGTACAGTAGTTGTTTGTAATAGTATTCCATTGTTTTTATTTGCTTTAATAAAATGTTTATAGTTGACAGATGTGTTTTTTAAATGTCATATCTCTGTCCAAATGGTGCAGATATCTAGATTTTGTTTTGATTAATTTCCATCTTAGGTTTATTTTATTTTGAACATACCCTCATTTTAAATTGTCATTAATTAATTAGTTTGAGGTGTTACATGTTTTAACTATTGAGAATCAGACTCTGCTTCATTTGACTACACCAAAACATACTTGCTGAGTAGGTGTAACTACTGTGTATCTATGTGGGAACAACACCGCTTCAAATTACAGCCCTCTTTCCTTGTAACTACACTGTAACTATGTGGGAACAGACACCGCTTCAAATTACAGCCCTCTTTCCTTGTTACTACAGTATATTTACGTGGGAACAGACACTGCTTCAAATTACAGCCCTCTTTCCATGTAACTACACTCTATGTGGGAACAGACACCGCTTCAAATTACAGCCCTCTTTCCTTGTAACTACACTGTAACTATGTGGGAACAGACAATGCTTCAAATTACAGCCCTCTTTCCTTGTAACTACAAGCACATACATTCTTGTTACTACGTAGTTATGTGGGAACTACTCTGTAAGTAACGGGCTGTAATTTGAAGGGTTACCTAATTCTCTAGTGTTTGGAGACCATTTCTTTGTCCATAAGCCTTAATAAAGTAAGCACCGTACTAATTTTTTTTAACATGCACAAGTGATATAATATTTGGTCCCGTTCTTATTGAACACATACACCAGTCAATTTTAGGAGATGATCTGCTACAGTTATCAAGATGTTCATCAATTGTCAGTTGTATCACTGCCCACTCTGTCAAACCCACCACATTATGACTAACACAGAAGCACATAGAAGTCCACAGGAAAAACGCTGTGTTGTTCAAAGGTATGTACAGTGAGGGAAAACATTTTTTGATCCCTGCTGATTTTGTACATTTGCCCACTGACAAAGAAATGATCAGTCTATAATTTTAATGATAGGTTTGTTTGAATAGTGAGAGACAGAATAACAACAAAGAAATCCAGAAAAACGCATAACAAAGATGTTATAAATTGATTTGCATTTTAATGAGTGAAATAATAATTCAACCCCTCTGCAAAACATGACTTAGTACTTGGTGGCAAAAGCCTTGTTTGCAATCACAGAGGTCAGACGTTTCTTGTAGTTGGCCACCAGGTTTGCACACATCTCAGGAGGGATTTTGTCCCACTCCTCTTTGCAGATCTTCTCCAAGTCATTAAGGTTTTCGAAGCTGACGTTTGGCAACTCGAACCTTCAGCTCCCTCCACACATTTTCTATGGGATTAAGGTCTGGAGACTGGCTAGGCCACTCCAGAACCTTAATGTGCTTCTTCTTGAGCCACTCCTTTGTTGCCTTGGCTGTGTGTTTTGGGTCATTGCCATGCTGGAATACCCATCCACGACCCATTTTCAATGCCCTGGCTGAGGGAAGGAGGTTCTCACCCAAGATTTGACGGTACATGTCCCCGTAAAGCATAATGTTTCTTGGGGTCATAGGCAGCATTCCTCCTCCTCCAAACACGGCGAGTTGAGTTGATGCCAATAGAGCTCAATTTTGGTCTCATCTGACTACAACACTTTCACCCAGTTCTCCTCTGAATCATTCAGATGTTCATTGGCAAACTTCAGACGGGCCTGTACATGTGCTTTCTTGAGCAGGGGCACCTTGCAGGCGCTGCAGGATTTCAGTCCTTCACGGCGTAGTGTGTTACCAATGTTTTCTTGGTGGCTATGGTCCCAGCTGCCTTGAGATCATTGACAAGATCCTCCCGTGTAGTAATTCTGGACTGATTCCTCACCGTTCTCATGATCATTGCAACTCCACAAGGCGAAATCTTGCTTGGAGCCCCAGACCGAGGGAGATTGAAAGTTCTTTTGTGTTTCTTCCATTTGCGAATAATTGCACCAACTGTTGTCACCTTCTCACCAAGCTGCTTGGCGATGGTCTTGTAGCCCATTCCAGCCTTGTGTAGGTCTACAGTCTTGTCCCTGACATCCTTGGACAGCTCTTTGGTCTTGGCCATGGTGGAGAGTTTGGAAACTGATTGATTGATTGCTTCTCTGATCTGATTGATTGATTGCTTCACCATGAAATAGGGTGCAGGTCAGGCCGCAGGCTGTTAGCCAGCCTGCTAGCATAGTGGAGTCTGTCGATAGCATAGCCAGAGTAGTCAGTACAGTTTTACCTATTGCCACTGTGACTCGTTCCAGGCTGAGAAAAGTTAAACAAGGTAGTGCTAATAATAGCAACCTTATTAAGATAAAGCCTTCCTCCACTTCGG
>JACXGI010018716.1:0-12948 GCA_016801175.1 Esox masquinongy | reverse complement strand
TTAATCACAAATAAAGTTCAGCTGTTCTAGTAGGATTTTCCTGACATTTTCTTAGTGGCATCTCAGAGCAAAAGCTATGGTCCGCAGAGAGCTTCCAAAGCATCAGAGGGATCTCAATGTTGAAAGATATCAGTCAGGAGAAGGGTACAAAAGGATTTTCAAAGCATTAGATATAACATGGAACACAGTGAAGACAGCCATCATCAAGTGCAGAAAATATGGCACAACAGAGACATTACCAAGAACTGGAAGTCCCTCCAAAATTGATGAAAAGACGAGAAGAAAACTGGTCAGGGAGGCTTCCAAGAGGCCTACAGCAACATTAAAGGAACTGCAGGAATTTCTGGCAAGTACTGTCTGTGTGCTACTTGTGACAACAATCTCCCATAGTCTTCATATGAATGGGCTATGGGGTAGGGTGGCAAGACTAAAGCCTTTTCTTACAAAGAAAAACACCCAAGCCCGGCTGAAGTTTGCAAAAACAAACATCAAGTCCCCTAAAAGCATGTGGGAAAATGTGTTATGGTCTGATGATACCAAGGTTGAACTTTTTGGGCATAATTCCAAAAGGTATGTTTGGCACAAAAACAACACTGCACATAATCCAAACACAATACCCACAGTGAAGCATGGTGGTGGCAGCATCATGCTTTGGGGCTGTTTTTCTTCAGCTGGAACCGGGGCCTTAGTCAGGGTGGAGGGAATTATGAACAGTTCCAAATACCAGTTAATTTTGGCACAAAACCTTCAAGCGTCCGTTAGAAAGCTGAAGATGAAGTTCAGCTTTCAGCACGACAACGACCCAAAGCACACATCCAAATCCACAAAAGCATGGCTTCACCAGAAGAAGATTAACATTTTGGAATGGCCCAGCCAGAGCCCAGACCTGAATCCAATTGAACATCTGTGGGGTGATCTGAAGAGGGCTTTGCACAGGAGATGTCCTCGCAATCTGACAGATTTGGAGCGCTTTTGCAAAGAAGAGTGGGCAAATATTGCCACGTCAAGATGTGCCATGCTAATAGACTCCTACACAACTAATGAATGTAGTTGCTTCCATTCTGGACAAGGATATCCTTCCATCATTATAATTTGCCGCTGCCCTCTACCACAGTGATGTGGCATACAGCCACACTGATTAATAGGACATGCCTAGTCTGTGTTAGGAGAAAATATTGTTATGCCTGGAGTTATTCAACAGCATGCCCAGGCCCATTTTACTCATAGTGGTAAGTCTGGAGTATAGCTAATATTGTCATTAGGATACTCTATTTTTTTAAAATAGATGTTGAAAGATTTCAGGAACTAAATACACAGATATGTATCTGTGTATGTTTTGGAACTGAAAATTGGCCACAAGGATTATAAAATGTAGTTTTGTTTCTATGGTTACTCAGAATGAACCAACCAGTAAGCAAGCAAGCAAGTTTATTTATATAGCACAATTCATACATAGAAGCAATTCAATGTTCTTTACAAAGAAAAAGAAAACATGTAACAATACAATTGCATAAATGAAAACATCAAAACAACATCATAATTATAAAACATAGAATAAGAAAATAGAAGTAGAACAATAAAAAATGTGTTTTTAACCTGGATTTAAAAATGTATACGTTTGGGGCACATCTAAGATCATCTGGTAGTTTATTCCAGTTGTGTGCAGCATAACTGCTAAACACAGCTTCTCCATGTATGGTTTGGACTCTGGGCTCTACTAGCTGACCTGTGTCCATGGATCTAAGAGCCCTGCTAGGTTTATATTCTTCAAACATATCAGAAATTTATTCGGGGCCTAAACCACTCAGTGATTTATAAACTAAAAGCACCACTTAAAAATATGTTCTGTAATTGACAGGAAGCCAGTGGAACCGGGGTGATGTGCTCTGTTCTCTTGGTCCTGGTTAACATTCTAGCAGCAGCATTCTGAATAAGCTGCAGCTTTTTTACAGTCTTTTGGGGGAATCCAGTTATGAGACCATTACAGTAGTCAACCCTACTAGAGATAAAAGCATGGATGAGCTACTCTTGGTCTTTTTGGGACACAAAGCTCTTGATTCTGGCTATATTTTTAAGATGATAGAATGCTGTTTTGGTGACCGCTTTGATATGACTGTTAAATGTGAGGACTGAGTCTATCAGAACACCAAGATTACGCACTTGGTCCCTGGTTTTTAGGTGCCCGAGAATCTAGCTCTTTACTAATACTAGTTCTTTTATTTTTTCCTGTTTTATCTTGGTTTAATTGTAAACAATTTTGGTTCATCCAGGTATTTATGTGCTCTATACAGTGACACAGTGAGTCTATTGAGCTGTTGTCATACGGTTCGAGAGCCATATATATTTGAGTATCTTCGGCATAGCTATGGTAGTTAATGTTGTTGTTTTGTAGAGTTTGTCCCAGAGGTAGCATATAGAGATTGAATAGAAGCGGTCCAAGAGCTGATCCCTGGGGAACTCTGCATGTCATAGCCACCCCATCAGATTCATGATTACCAATGGTGACAAAGTAACTCTGCCCATCTAGATAAGATCTGAACCAATTAAGGAATGTCCCAGGGGATGCTACCCAATTTTCCAGCCTATCTATGTGTTCTGTGATCTACAGTGTCAAATGCTGCACTGAGATCTAATAGAACCAGAACTGGTATTTTATCGGAATCAGTATTCAGCCGTATATCATTTAAAACCTTTATCAGGGCTGTTTCATTACTGTGGTGAGATCGGAAGCCTGACTGAAATTTGTCTAAGAGACCACTTCGGTTCACAAAATTGCTGAGTTGATTCAAGACAACTTTCTCAATGATCTTGGCTATAAAAGGGATATTTGATACAGGTCTATAGTTGTTCAATATAGATGCATCCAGTGTTCTCTTTTTTAATAGGGGCTTAATGGCAGCTGTTTTTAGAGATGTTGGGAAAATGCTTGATTGCAGAGAGCTATTAACTATTTGCTGTAGGTCCATTGTTATAGAGTTAAAAATTGTTCTAAAAAAGTCTGATGGCAGTGTGTCGAGACAACTTGTGGAAGTTTTAAAGATGTCGAACTGTTTCTTCTAGGGATTTTTGATGAATTGTATTAAATCACACCCTATAAATGTTGCTGTATGGCCCTGCGTAACTCATTGTTGAAGCTACCAAGGCTTGAAGTTTAGTTTCCCTCCACTAACGTTCCGCTTTCCTACATTCTCTTTTCAGGGCGCTTACCATCACGGTGGTTCTCCATGGTGTTTTCTGTTTGCTCATAGTTTTCTTTACCTTTACCTGTGCAACACGGTCCATGACATTCAATATTTTGGCATTAAAATTAACCAGGAATACATCAACTGACTCAGCACTTATTGTTGGAGCGATAGCTATGGCTTCCATAGACTGAGCATTGGTACACTCATTAATGTACCTTTTCTTAACAGAAAAAAAGTTTACTGGAACATCTGGGGTGATCAGTGATTCAAAAAAGACACAGAAATGATCAGACACATAACCATGACAGAGGAAATATCGAGACCTTTAGAGATAACCAGATCTAGAATGTGGCCTTGAGTGTGTTTACGCTCTTTCACATGTTGAGTGAGATCAAAAGTGTCAAGTAGTGCAAAAAGTTCTATGGCATTATTGTCCATACTATTATCTATGTGCATGTTAAAATCTCCTGTAATAATAAAGAGAGTATAATCAACTGATATAACAGAGACTAGTTAAGCAAAATCATCAATAACATTTGCAGAATATCATGGAGGTCTGTAAATGGTTAAAAACAAAATTTTGGGGTTACCCTTCAATGTAAAACAGAGGTATTCAAAAGAAATAAAATTACCAAGTGTATTTTCTTTGCACTGGATTGTATCTTTGAATAGGGCAGCCACTCCTCCTCCTTTCCTACCATTTCGACACGTATTCATATAGCCACATTTTCCAGGTGCTGTCTCGTTAAGAACAGTAACACTACAATCTTCTGTTAGTCACGTTTGAGTGAGAAACATAAAATCTAGGTTGTAGGATATTATAGTCATTTACCAAGAATGATTTGTTGGCGAGAGATCTGATATTAAGTAAAGCCAGCTTAATAGATATAATAGGGGTTCCTGGACTAGTCGGTTGATGTGTTACAGTTAACAGATTAGATTACTTTATAAGTTGCATGCACTCAATTCCTTCTATTTCTAATCAACACTGGAATAAAGCTACTGGGTCCTAGCTTGTACTCAAAACAGTCGGCATTGCTATTTTCACAATAGCAGTAGCCAATGGGGTTTTACAGGTCAGTAGGCTGATGTCATAATGAAGTTCTAGAAATGACCATTCCAAGTCCAAGGTGACAGAACTAGTTTTATATTGGATTGAGGTAGATGTTTTTAACTTTTAATTGTTCAATTTCAATTGATTTGTACTTAAACTCTACAGCCTGTGATGAAGAACAATTCATATTGGGATTTGGCCAACACCAGCCATACCCATCGCATAGTGCTGGTTGCCCCCATTCAGAATCCATCTGATCAGGTAGAAGAGTGTCCAGAAGTAGGCAGCTCCCTCTACAGCCTCTCCCTCACAGAATCAGAAGATGGTCGATCAAACTCCTGTGACCTTCTGGTTAGTAGATTTCCCCATCCTCTGTCTTTGTGTAGACCTCCAAGAACGTTCTATCTGAATGGATTGCTGAACAAATGTATCTCTCGTTAACAGTCCCATGGTGACAACAGATCTTTTGGCGGGGACTCTGATGATGACCTTTTTGATAATCTCTCTGCTGAAGATGTAATCATACTTCCTGATGAACCAGTGGTATGTATCTAGGCCTAAAGGTTTGCTGTGTCTCTTCGCATGTGATAAATAGGCTTTCCCACAAGGACAAGTAATAAGATGGAAAACACCATTTGACTTACAAGATAATATGCCTCTGATAGGGATTGTTTTTGTCGGTGTCCAAAATTGCATCTCTCTGTATTTATGTTGCACTGTGGAAGCACATTTTTAATTCCCCATTCAGATGGATGCTGGGGAACTGATACAACCTCACTAGGCTGTTCACAACTTTGATGTCATGCTTATAGGCCACCTGGTTGATTTAAAAACTATGCTCAGACATAAATGTGTTAAACATGTTACAAGATGAATGAAATGCAGACTGTGGGGAAGGCCTATAGAAGACGGAAGCCATCTTTGCAGCAGGCAGAAGTGTAATTCAATAAAATGTATATTTCTATATAATGCGTCATTATTAATTTTTGGTAACAGGGCAACAGTATGGTTGCTCAAGCCGTGATTTATTTATTTGCTGTGATTTATTTGATATGTGGCTATAAGATGAAGATGCATAGGGGGTGACAACTACACAAGCATCAACATTTCTGCCTCAGCATAGTGTAAAATGCACAATTGAAACCATTGAAACATAGGAGGTGCTACAATAATTGCTCAAACAGGCATCTGAATTTCCTTAATGGTTCTTCCACACAGAGGCAGAGGTCCACAGTGTACCCTGACATCACCACACCTCCCACTGAGTATGTCTTGAGAAAGGCCACCGGCCAGATGAAGGATTTCCCCACCTTGCAGAGAAGGGAAGATCTAGAGGACCACATCCTCATTGCCCAAAAGGATAGACTGAGGATGAAGCTCGGCCTCATGGAGGATGTGGAGCCTGACTTCAAGCTAGGCAAGGTGAGGTTGGAAGCCATTAAGGGTGACAAAAGCTACCTGGACCAGGGTGAGCAGAGGCCCCAAGACTTCAACAAGGAGGGCGGTTGTCTGCAGAAGACCACCAAATGCCAGACAGGTGGATTTCTGCAAGCCTTGAAGGAGAAGCGTTTGTTCTCTGGTAAAAAGAAGCAAGCCATTGATTTGGAGGAGAGGCCTCAGACAATGACTGATGATTTGAGAAGACTGGAGGCCCACCAGTTTCAGGGGGAGATGTTCTGTAAAGGGGATCCAGAGATTGCATGCTTTGGATAAACTGGCTGAGGACAAATTCAATAGGTTGGACAGTGTCCAGTGCTATGTAAGTTACTCATTCTTGTTGTCGGTGGTGTCGATAGATAGAAAGCCTTATGCATGTGTCTACGAATAAACATGCTGTTCGATGTAGTTAATGAATAACACTGAGTGACAAGAGAAACAGGCCAATCCATAAATCAACCAATTAGACAGTTCTGTACAGTACATGGGTCGAATTTGTTTGTGTTCTCCTTCCTACAGAGCACTACATGCTGGCATGAGGACAGCCCCTTGTCTGACGGTGAAGATGAGTGGCAGCATTCTGATTCTCTGCTTTAAACCACTTCTGTTCTGACCTGGTCTAATGATGACGTATCCACTGCCTCTCCCAGTCCTGGAGCTCCCCACGAGACACCCATCCCTAATGGTCATCAAATGACCGATGACACAAGGTCTTTGGCCCCTCCAAGCCCCGACTGGCCACTGTTCATGTCCTGGGATCCCCGTTCTCCATTGGCTGGCCGAACATTGATGTCTTTGGTAGATGATGACCAAGTCACTCTTGTGGTCCCTTTCACCGTAGAGGATGACATCTCTCTGGCCTCTCCCAACCCCCCCGAGGACTTCCACCTGAAGCCCAGCAATGACGCAAACCTGAGCAATTTGGCCAGGAAGCTCCTTCAGGTCCGTGGATGGGACGTGGCAACCACACACAAGTGAGTAAAATTAGAGGACGGGGGAATTAGTTGACCAATAGAGAGAGAAAAGAAAAGTAGTCAACCAATGTTGTTGCAAGGAAAAGTAGTCTGCCAATACTGTTGAAAGAGAAAGTAGTCGACCAATAGTGTTAAAAAGAAAAGTAGTCACCACTTGGGCTCTATATCACCAGGTGACCTGTTTTAGAGAGGGGCAGTCCTTTAAATCTTGAATTTTACACTTTGTGACTTAATTCAGGATTAGAAATGCAAAAAGAAGGGGAAAAAAGGCATTTCCAGCCAGCAGGAGAATGAGGATAGTGAGGTTCAGGCTGATCAGAAGAAAGGCAAAAATAGTCTGAGGAAGAGGTGAGAAAAGAATGATGAAAGAGGGAAATATCTAGTGACATACATGTTGTTTTTAACAATCTAAGATTCTATGACACCCTTGCAGTGATTCATGTCAGTCTTTTTTACTCTCACTACAGATTTCTTCAGTGGCTGCTGCCTAAGCTGAGACTCAAGTTGGCTTGATGAACACCGAAAGTCTAACATCCAGACAACCTCCCTACCAACCTTAGCCTGACTGATGCCTCTAGACTGTTTCCCAACTATCAACGTACCTACAAACCCAAACCAATACTCACCCAACTAATTACCTACCCATTTACTTACCTCCCTAACCTCAAACTAACCTTCGATCTACCTATCCACCCACCCACTGGAACACACAGCCATCCACATGGTGTAACAATGAAGTAAATACAAAGAAATATGAATAAAATTTAAACTAAAAACAACAAAAAAAACACTTATGACCAGATATTAGACTGTTCTACAATACCTATCAAACCTTCTATTCACATCCTTCTACAGTAACCAGTTTATTAGAAGACATTAATTTGATACTGGCCCTGATGATCTTCTCACCACACATTATTAAGCTTTTGCAGACTTCTTTTCTGTCAATTTTGTCCCACATATCTATGTGTACATGGCTCATTATCTACCTGGTTCAACCTGTTCTGGGTCATAGTTGATTTAGCCAGGATTTTAGCCTCCTCGAAGCACTGAAGTATCTTTCCACCTTTGCTGAAGAAGCAGGAGCCACTAGCTAAAGTCTCAGCAGGATCTCCACTTGCTTGAACAGACTCCTGACCTCAGGCACCATTAGCATAAGTAGGTCCACCACATCCTCACAACTGCTGTACTGGTGGTTTGACTTGAGCATCGCTAACCACACCTGTAAAAAGGGGAGAAGTGGCATGAATCTCAGGAATAAGGTTTTTATATAATGTAATGCTTTTTTCTACTGAACAGAATTGTGCCACCATAACAATATATGTACTATACAAGTACAGTTTAACTGAGCACAGACTGAATTGCTGTTGTGCGGACAGTTCATCTACTTGGAAACAATGGCTTTAGGGATGTAGCGAGTACAGCATTAGAGTTTGAAACGTGACTGAAAATGGATTTAAACTTGACAGACTGGCCAAGTTAATCTGGTTGGAGCTAAACTTTCTTACTTTAAATGAAAGTAAGACAGAGATTCTTATGTGTGGACGAGGTAACTTGCTGGGTGATCCTCTTGGTACCCTAGGCCCTCTAGCCTCTTATAGAAGACCGTTAGTTAAGAATCTCGGTTTTATCTTTGATAGCTCCTTCAAACTCGATAAATTAGTCTAGTAGTGAAATCTAGCTTCTTTCAGCTAAGACTTTTGGCAAAGGTTAAGGTCTGTCTTCCTCCGAGGGATTTTGAGAAAGTTATCCATGCATTTATTACGTCTCGGCTGGATTACTGTAATTCCTTGTACCTGGGGGTAGATCAGAAAACCCTAAATCGGCTCCGGTTAATACAAAATGCCACTGCTCGACTTTTAACCGGTATAAGAAAACGGGAGCACATAACACCAATTCTGGCCTCCCTCCATTGGTTTCCTGTTCGTTTAAGGATTGATTTTAAGATTTTTATGCTTGTCTTCAAGGTTTTAAATGGATTGGCCCCTTTATATCTGTCTGAACATTTACATTGTCATTCTCCAGCCCGAGCACTGAGGTCAGCTAATCAGTTACTTTTAGTTGTCTCAAAAGCCAGGCTAAAAACAAGAGGGGATCGAGCTTTTGCGGTGGGTGGTCCCATCCTCTGGTATAGCCTACCACTGCATATTCGAAATGCCCAGAATATACACACTTTTAAGTCATTGCTAAAGACGCACCTTTTTACTCTGGCTTTTAATCTTAGCTGAGTTGGCATTAAATGTCTGTGCTGCTATTTTGTCTGTGTCTTGTTGTGTATCTACGTAATTTTTTACCTGTAAATTTAATATATTATCTACTCTTTGATATTTTCTCCTGTACAGCACTTTCGTCAACGTTTGTTGTTTTAAATGTGCTGTATAAAAAAAGTTGACATTGACATTGGTGCTTCAATAACTTACGTTAACTTTTTTGCTAAAGTCCTGATATCCGATGCTGCCTTCCTCTCACTCATGTTAATGTTGCTAGCCTAGCTGTCATGCAGTGGCTGATAAATACAGTGCAATCGCAATAATAAAGGAAGAATAGTTAGAAAGCTATCCAGCCGACATTGACCTCATACTCCTAACGGCAAAATGTTGTGCTGCGAAAAATGTCAAAACTCACCTTAACCATGGGAGCAAGGATTATGAGTAAAGTATGACATGGATTCTAAGAGATGACTCATTTTTAATGAAACACAAGTGGAGTGGATTTCGGAAGGGGACAAAATACAAAAAAGAGAAGATGATTAACAGTCACATCAGCCTTATTTGTAATGAAATTGTAAACCAGTGGCGTCATTAGGCCTGGGCGTCCGGGGCTATATCCCCGGATCTTTTATGAATAGCCCCGGATCTCAAATTGACCAAAAATAATAAAAATTCTTCTTTCTTTTTACATTGGGGGGACGACACCTGCGTGGGGACCATGCAAAATCTTTTATGCCCCCTGACGTAAGAGGCTTTAACTTGGTCTCTTCACCACCGACTAACTCTATGCAGCTGTAGAACTGTCTGATATCTGTCTGATATACAAAATCTTTTGAGAGTCTGTTTAGAGGAAAGAGACTTTGAAGAGTCCTCTTCAGCTCTGACAAAGTGGCTCCAGCTTTAGTTTGTTTGTCATGTGGACCCCAAACCTTTGACAAAAGGCTATTATGAAATGATAAATGTTTGAATGAAAAGAGACAAGTTAAAGAATGTATTGAATTCATGAAGGATTTGATATCCATTCGGATTTATTTCATTTTGACTCATTGGGGCCTTCATAAGAAATTGAGATTGAGCCTGAAACAGTCAGGGTCAAGTTTGACACCCACTTTAAAATGAGGATGAAGCCATCAGCTTTCCAATCCTGTGGCTTTATATCTGTTGGTAATTATATGTTTACGACATAGGTTATTGGGAATACAGACAATGGGAATACAGAGTCAATCAGAAGATAAAGGGCAGTTAAATGAGAAGTATTAACACCTAAACATTTTGAATTTGTCTTGTAATGTTCTGGTAAGGTTATTGTGCATTATTACTAATGCAGTTAGCATTCTGGTTAGATTCTAACTGGATTTCGTTGAACTGTACTGTTCAATGATAATAAAGTTGAATCTAATCTAATACGACTAAAGGACCGTACAGTGCAATGCGCTGAGATGGCAATCAGCTGACACAGTCACAAAGAAGAAGAGCTAGCAGGATCCAAACAAAAAACAAAAAACCAACATTAAAGCTTTCAGCTATGTAATGCAGTTTGGGTTTTGGGTTACAAAATTAACAACATTTATTAATGCATCAGAAACATTTGCCGACCAATCAGCACCTGAATATTAATTCATTACTTTAATGTGTTCATTCTTTTTTTATGCACTGGTTACACAATTCCTTGGAATGCATATGTCACAGGTACCTATGCTATTATGTAGGACTGCTGATCTCAAAACGAAAAACTAGCTGATGGATGTAACAGTTCCCTCCACATTACTTCTATTAATTTTTAACTAGCAGGGACTAAAGCTATCTGAAGTTTGTAATGGCTATTTAATGAAAACTGAACCACGGATTACAGCTTTTGTCAAAACACAGACTAGACTTAGGGTGAGTAGCCATCTACTATGAGCAAGGGTGCTATTGTTTCTATAAGCTTTTCACAGTTATATTCCGTGGATGTTGCAAAGGAAGACAGATGATTTAATGGTGTCAGGTCCTGGCTGGGGGCCTCTAAGCATCTCTACGCGACTGGGGGCCACAGTCAGGCGTTGAGCAGCTGCCTCTAATTGGGGGCAGCTGCTCAACGCGGACAATAAAGACAGACAGTTAGCTAGCTAACAAATATATGCTATGTTTGAAGGATGTTTGTAGAGCATATTGGTAAAGAAAGTTTACTGTAAAAAAACATCATTATGGACTTGGTGTTATTAATGTTTGAGACAGTTTCAATGGGAGTTTTATTTCAAGGCTGAACAGTCAATTCCACTCATGTTGTTCATGTAAATGTAGCTTACTGCACAAAAGTTTCTATTTGAGCTGCAGTCCCGTCTGATCTGTTTTGAGAGCCACAGGTCGTCGCCCCTGCTCTAACAGGTCTGACTGACCAAGGTCCATTATTCATGCTCATTTTAACAATACCTATTTTAGAAAATGATTGATTCTTTTTCAACATCCTATCAACAGGTATATTTTCTGTGAGCCTGCATTGATCATGAAATACATTACAGGAGTAGTGTTGCTCTTGGCAACGATAACTGCCAAAGTCAGCAGTGGAGAGGTGGTGAAAACAGTGGACAGATTTAATACATTATTTGAGCTCTATTTACAGTAAGCCAAAGCTGTATGCAGGCATTGCTATTATGAACTTGATACCAACACAAATGGAACAGTAAATTGCTTATTTTTTTTCAAACCAACGGTATACGGTCTGGAAAAAATAAAAATGTATATATACACTGTATTTTAACCCTGTTTAGCAATCCTTCACTGACAAAATTTAAACTCTATAGCTTTACTCAGCAGTGCTATACTGATTTCTAATGCTGTTTAGCCTCCCTTAGCAGTGCCAACAATGATTTCTAATGCTGGTTAGCCTCCCTTAGCAGTATCAACAATGATTTCTAATGCTGTTTAGCCTCCCTTAGCAGTGTCGACAATGATTTCTAATGCTGTTTAGCCTCCCTTAGCAGTGTCAACAATGATTTCTAATGCTGTTTAGCCTCCCTTAGCAGTGTCGACAATGATTTCTAATGCTGTTTAGCCTCCCTTAGCAGTGTCGACAATGATTTCTAATGCTGTTTAGCCTCCCTTAGCAGTGTCAACAATGATTTCTAATGCTGTTTAGCCTCCCTTAGCAGTGTCAACAATGGTTTCTAATCCTGGTTAGCCTCCTTTAGCAGAGTCAACAATGATTTCTAATGCTGTATATTCATCTTCAGCAGTGCCAGTGCAAGTGTGACGAAGAGAGGCTGGACAGAGAACCAAGCTCTGTAGACAACCGCTACGCTACATGCCGGGAGGAGATGATGGGGAACATCACCAATGGCGACCTGCTGTCTATGGAACTCCAGGCCGACCCCTCCTTCTCTGATGCCTGGCTGGAGGCTGGAAGCTGCAATACGACCGTGGCAAACCTCACCAAATTGCACATTACAGCGCTGAGCGTCTACACAAACAAAAACCGCACCTTTCCTCGAATGTTCGACATGGACACCCGATCATTTGGCCCCGACGTCAATGTCTACCGCCGGTACTTCCTGTACAAGTCCCTCCACTTCCTGCTGACCGATGCCCTGCGGCTCCTGAGGGTGGGGAACAAAGCAGAGTCTGATCAGGAGGGAACAGGCTGCCTGCTGGTGTACACTACGAGTAGACGCTGGGGGGACATGCAGGGGGAGGTGGGAGATCCGGTGCGTATCGGGCATTTCATCCTGGCGTCCACGCGGCGCTACAGTGCCGACTTTGATCTGACCATCCAGACCTGTCAAGGTACCATGCTGCCCCGGTTCACTTCACGCCACTGCCGCTCCTATTTGGGCCTTAACGTGCTGGTACCGCCCTACTAGTTGTTTAGGGTGGCAGCAGTGAAGAAAGTACCTCGCAAATGGGAAAATGGTGTGACAAGGGACTTCTACCTGGAGTCCATTGGCACTATGAACACACACAACTGTGCTTTGACCTCTGCCATGTAAGTTCCAAATCAGTACAAACCACTAAGCGAATAAAGTCTGTTTGTTTGAATTACCAATTCATTGATTTATTTGTGTCTTTGAGTATTTCAGTCACAATTCTAACCAGACTAAGAATCATATGCA
>JACXGI010018715.1:0-12926 GCA_016801175.1 Esox masquinongy | reverse complement strand
TAATTAGCTGATTAGAGTGTGGCACCAGGTGTCTTCAATATTGAACCTTTTCACAATATTCTAATTTTCTGAGATACTGAATTTGGGGTTTTCATTAGTTGTCAGTTATAATCATCAAAATTAAAAGAAATAAACACTTGAAATATATCAGTCTGTGTGGAATGAATGTATACATTATACAAGTTTCACTTTTTGAATGAAATTACTGAAATAAATCAACTTTTTGATGATGTTCTAATTATATGACCAGCACCTGTACATACAGGCCCATGCCTTTTTGCTTATAAACGACATGGTTTCCTGAACGCTGATTGATCGCCAACATACAACGGATAAGTGCAGTGTCCACCCTGCGATGCATCATACCTTAGAACAGTTCTTATACCACACCCCGTCTGCCATATTGCTTATATATACCACAGCTATCAGCCAATCAGCCTTCAGGATTTAAACCATTCGGTGAATAAGTATTTATACATAGGCCCTACAGACAAAATGGTACTGCTAGCCTGTAAAATATAAAATAACTAGTTTGGTTTCGTGCAACTACTATATTTGAAAATTAATGAATGGAAATGTTTTAAAAATGACAGTTCTCACCTGCAGCCTCCTACGTCGAATAATTCCAGAGTCATCCATGGCAGTTGCGGGAAAATACGAGGCAGGCGCTCTTGAGTAGTACGCGGTATCACCTGGTCTCGTGGTGTGAGTGGTCTCCAGGTAACCGGACAGGACATGGGCGTCCCGCTGTAACAAGAAGTCGTGGCTCTCGGCTTCACTGGTGTGGTACAGCCGCTCAACTCAAGACAAACCCAACATCTGGTGTTCTATGGCTAGGCTACTGCTCTAGAAATCGCTGATGAAGCAACTGCCTGAAGGTACCATGGTATTTTGAATACATTTGGCTAGCTCTGGATAAAAGCCCGAAGCAGCCAAATTCAGACTACTTTTTAAAATGTAGGGTAAAACATCTTTAAACGTAGGCTGTCACGCAGACAAAAATAGTTTATCAATTATGGAAAGCACTTTAGGCGAGAAGTAGTGCACCGTTAGATGTAGCCGTATCCACATGATAGGCTAATGCTATAACTATTCCGTTCTTTGATGAAAAATTTAAATATTTATTTTCTCATGTTGATGTTCATTTCCGTGATGATGTCCGTGCACTGTGGCAGTCCATTACTTTCAGCAGTCCTCATGATTACTGTCTAAGTTCTGCGTTCATCTTATGTCCTGTCCAGAAAAAGCGATTGCACTGCAAACAGCATTTCTTGATTAAAAAAAATGTAGGCTAGCCTATCCTAGACGGCTGAATCGTGTTATTTTGCCAGCCAGACCGAATTAAACATTATTTACATGAACTACAGTATGCAATAATTAATGAATGCAACTCAGCCCAAGCCACCAAAGCGACACGTGTATACGCTACTACGCATAGTAAGCTTCCCACGGCACACGACTAATCGGACAGAATCGTAGCCTTAGTAAATCATACAGAGCAGTATTATGTTCGATGTTCAATAGATTTCCATGAAACACTATACGTTCTCATTGATTTCTGGTCCATGAATACTGCGTAGAACGCTGCTATTAGCAAATGTTGTGTTCGCCTTTCCGTTTATAATTCCATGGACTTTATGTTTCCTCGCACGCGCACAGGTGCTACAATATAATTCGCTCAACGTTCAACCCTGACTCCCATCCTTACAGCCTGATGTTCACGGTATAATTATGTTTACCCAAAAGACGAGGTGGTTTGTAATATACCTCTTTCATTCCATTCCCTACCTCCCACTTCCTTACACAACGGAATCACGTTTGGTTTAACCCCTGAGCGACCAGATTTTCTCCCCAGTCCTCTTCCCATGGTGAAGAGACTTGCTATTAGGTCTTAGGCCTATAACTTTAAGATACGGACATTATTGTCTTTATTTTAACATTAAAGAAATAAATCAGTCCAATCTATGTCTATAGATCGTAATATGAAATTGTAAATGGTTAAAGGTTATTTGAACAACATTTTAAGAAAATGGACAAATCGATACAGCGTAGTTTTGTTTCATCCTCTGATACTGATATTGTGTTCTTTGACTCCTACAGAACATTTCACAGCCTTTGTTGCTTATCAGTGAACAACAAGGTTGTGTACATTGCTTTCTAAATATAACCCACTGTAATCAGTGGCAGCACTTTTGGAACACCCAAATGCAGTAACTTAATCTGACTTTCCTTTTAAGAGGCATAAGAAGGAACAAAATATTAGCAATTGAACAACATTTGTTATGCGACATCTAGGCTAACCATTGTTGTAATTGACCTAGCTGGCCACGAATGGATGTTGCATTTTGGTTAAAGGGTTGGGTGTGTTTCTAGACCATTGCTTTCCACGTCAGTCACAAGTAGTAGCCTACCTGTAGGATCCAGATTGGTGTAGATGAGGGAAATAATTCTGTGACTAAAGAAATTCTGTGGAAGGTGTCTAGCGTCAAGCAAATCGGTCAAAAAAATTGAACTTTTGCTGCTCATTTCAATATTTTTTGCATCTATGTATTTTTTTTAACTTTATCAAGTGAATAAGAAGTGACTGAAACATCCTGTGGCAAATGCTGCCTAGGGACACTTGTTTTCCAGAAGCTCCAACTTCAACACAGATTTTAGTACAATAGGCTGTATAAAAAATAACAAAAAAATGCACGTCTTTTAGATTTCCAGCACTACCGTAAAGACCTATGTTGACGTGGAAAAGGATTCGCATGTGCTACATTTTCTATTGTTGTTTATATTGTGATATATATCAATAATTAAACTGTTGAAGTCAATCAAAATCTGATCACGATGAGTTAAACCAATTGTATTAGCAAAAGAATTACAGTATGGCCCCATCATTCCACTGTTGCATTACTTTAAGCATATTATATATTTTCTGAAATTAATGTCCTTTCTAAAAAAAAAACAAAAAAAGTCTAACAAATGCCTTGTGTTGCACATTTAATTTAAATATGTTACATCTGTAGATATTACTGTGGATTTTTCATTTTCTTCTGTTGACGACCATTTCAGAAGATTGATAGTATCTACAAGGAGAGAGAAAAACAGTGATGACACTCATTGACATTGTTGCAAAGGAATAACCAGTCAGGATGAGGAATAGCCAGCCACAGTTGTTATAGCGTGCCTCGGTTAATGTGTCTGCCGTAACACATATAATAAATTGAGCTACAGTTGTTATAGCGTGCCTCGGTTAATGTGTCTGCCATAACATATATAATAAATTGAGTGGTACATTTTTTGATACAATTGATTGATCACTTTTCCTAGTCCATTATTCTTTCCTAATGTGTTGGCATTCAGTGCCTTTTTTAACCAAGGTATATTTTCATTGTTTTTTATTCTTGGTATGCAAAACAATAAAGGATTCACCGTCTTTCCACTACATGCCCTGTTTACCTGGCAACCTGATACAATGCCAGCTTTTCCGGTTCACTATCCAGCATCAACTTCATTTCATTCTAATATGATAAGTACATTGCACTGAATGATGCGGTGTGATCAAATGTATATTACTCAATTCACCCTGCACTCCATCTAAACGACAAGCACTCAGAAAAGTTGGCGGTGAAACCTAGCCGTCCTAATCTTATCTTTTCATCACGTTTTGCTGTTGGGAACAGACAAAAGGGATTGAGATCAGATGTTTAACAGGTGACTAAGGTCTGCAGAATGTTCCATCCGTCTTGCCACATTGCTTCCCCTGCTTGGCTCAGCACACAGTCCTGAGCAGGGAGTTTCCTATGTCTGACCAAACTCCAAAGCCCGAGTCACAAGCGTTACATTTTCCAGAGGACTTTTTTCCCGAAGCCCAGAATGTTATCCACAGTGTCTGTGTCTGATGGGACCTTCCTCCGGCACAACCGGATGACGTCACGCTGTTTGTTTAACAACTTCGGCGTTAGTGGGAAAAGAAAAGTGGTTTAAGAATATCAAACTGGTCTTTAATCAGTGAAACGCACACATACACTTCACAGCCTATTGATGAGGGCAACTTGTCCCGATCAAGGTTAACAGGACTAAAAACTAAGACAAATTTCTTCAACTGTGAGTGTGTGGATGGCTGGCGCAGAGCCATTCTGGGATTTAGATACATTTGACTGATTGGTCTGAGTCTTGTGTCTGCGAACAGCCCCGCTGTCGCAGACACACAGAAGCGCAGATGTAAGCAGACACACACACACATAAATACCAAACATATGTACTCTCACACACTCACTCAGAAAGAGAAATAAACATGGCCTACTATTTTTTATAAAACATAGTCAGCAAAAAATAAATGGTTTAATACAAATCCTGAGCAAAATCTTCACCCTCCAGTAAAAGGTGAAACATATCAACACACACACACATATTATATTGCCTTATTTATTAGCATTGAGGAACCATTAGGATGGAAGGAAAATGTTGTGTATGTGATAAAACCTTTACCAAATGTAAAGAGACAATCTCCTTTACTGTATATTAAAACCAATAGTGTCTTTGTGCCAAATGGGCTGAAGGCCCAAAGTGGTGATATGGGGCCATGTGGGACCGGGCCAAAGTGGTGATGTCAGGGACTAAATGATACATTTCGGGGGGGCTGGGGGAACGTCATGACAAGCAAAAGCCTTTGAAATATTTATGAAGTTGTTCCTTTTTGCAATCCTTCCTCCCTCCCCAAATGTCATCCTCGTTCATTTCGGCCCGTGCCTAGTGACAAGGGCTGCGTCGCTTCACATCACTCCAAAAGAGACGGTTGACTTTCTTCCCTTTCGTTCGTATCGGGGTCTTAGGTGACAGGAGGATCCATGACACAGGGCTTGTTGACTTGGCCGGTCGTAGTTTAGTGAGCGTGTCAACGGGTTCGGGCAGCAACTTCCTTTTTGTTAGTCCAGTGTTCGGTACAGTGGGTTCATTGTGTTTTTTTCATTGTGCTCTGATTTTAGTGTTGTACATGGCGCACAGCACCCACGCGTGCACGTGTGTACGTGTGCACGTGCGCATACACCGACACGCAGTCCTTCCTGTGTGGAAGTAGGTCACAGACTACATCCTTCCTAAAAGCACAGGCGAAGAGACTAAATAAAATACCAGTCGACTACTGGTCCCACAGGAGCGTCATCATCAGTCAGACTAGGAAGAGATAGAGGGGAAGGAGAGGGGAGAAAAAGATACACTGATAGGGATGGGAGGGGGGGAATGACAGAGGTGGCGAGAGAGAGAAGAGGGGAGGTGGGAGGGATTGGGGGGTTACAGAAAGAGAGAGGAGAAGATGGTGAGGAGAAAGACAGAATGGGGGGGGGGTCTGTCTCTTTTTCCTTGGCAACTGCCATAATTCTCTGACACATCAGATTATTCTAGAATTCTGGAATTGGCCGATAACAGATGGTTGTATTGTCGTATTTCGCAGATTTATTATGACAGTACGGTTTGTCAGTCACACATACTATGAACTGAACATGCCAGGAAGTGAGGCGTTGGCTTCCAGCTGTAATACACCTGCAGCTGGTTGTGCCAACAATTCCTCAAGTCTTTTTTCTCTCTAACGTCAGACAGTGTATGCAAGTAAAAGTGTCCCTAAGAACAGCCTGATAGCATAACACGTTTATTCACCCCGGGCCCGCCATCCCTTCATCTTCCAAAGGTGTTAGGTAAGTCACATGATTTTTATTGACGTTTACACCCACCCGTAATTACCGGCATGCCAGCTACACAAGGGCACTAGTACACAATACGTGTTCAAGGCAGCAGCGACACCATGTGTAAGATGGATGTTACTACAACTGCACATAGAGATTATTGGGGATTAACCCAAAGAGTAGGTTATGTAACAGTTATAGGTATACAACGTAAATTCCCTCCAAAGCTAGCTTTAAACACTGCGGATGGGGCTATCCAAATGGTTGCTTTAGTGTAGTTAAAATGGTTGGAGCATTGTCAGTGAGAGCAGTCAGGTGTTACAAAGCAGAGGATCACTGGGCAGACGGACTGTCAGTGGGTGAAACGGCAGTGCCCAGTAGATGGCAACTCCCCTGGTGGAGTGTGCTACAGCATAGGACAGGGCTGGGGGGCGCCCAGCTTGGCTATATGCTTGAAGGAAAGTGTGTACAATCCGCTGTGACAGCCGGCGTTTTAGAAGAGGCTTAAGTTGCGTTCCATCTTCAGCCGCCCACAAACAGCTGATCGGTGTGATGGATCACCTGGGTCCAATCCCCGAACTAATACGTCTTTAGACCCCACAGGACACTGAGTGCCCCAGGCGACACGCGGGTCAAACTGTTATCACCTTTCCATGTTTATGTGACCGGAGAGCAGAACGTTTGGTGTTAAGTAGCAGGATTAGGTTGTGCTTGCTTGAAGAGTTCTGCTCGCTCTGTTCGGGCCATAAATTACAACACAAAAGAGAGAAAGCCTGGAGCTTATCAGCTATCTTGGTAGGGGCGTTGGCTTCCACAGTGAGATGTTGTTTTTAAGTCTAGTTTATGGCGTCTAAGTGTTCTTAAGGAAATTTGGATAGTATCCAAGAAACAGATCTGATTTCTAGCTGATGGGATGAAGTCACAACCTAGAGCATCCTATTGGTTCAAATTATTGCACAAAAGTTACCTAGTTAGCTCCAGTCCAGAACTGACCTAGTGAAAGTACATGCTACATTCGTCTAACAGAATTATTGGATCATTCTTTGCTAGAAATAAAACTAAATACGGATGTTCGGAAAGGCCTGACAGTCTGGAGATATAAAAAAAATCACCTGTAAATAAGGAGAACACTAAAGCAGTATCTAAAGAGTAATTACAGTGGAAATGTTTGGTATGGCAAGGGCCAGAGTAGTGCTTTGAGGCGAGATATCATATGCTTCTTGAAAACGAAATAACGGAAAAGTAAATTATGAACTATGAAATATCATGATTTTAAACTAATAATAAATGTGGAAATGGACTAACTTAGCAGGTTAGGGGAATTAGCATGGCAAGTTGGTGAAACTAACATAGCAGGCAGGAGAATGAGGTTAGGAATAGTTTAGATGTTCTTATTAGGTTTAGCTGGAGGTGTTACCAACTGGTGTCCCCAACATGACCACTAGAGGGAGCCGTAGGCATACTACATCTGGCCGGATTTAAAATCTACAAGTCTATCTAAAAAAATTTGAATATCGTGGAAAAGTTCATTTTTTCCCCCTAATTCAATTCAAAAAGGGACACTGTCATATATTCTAGATTCATTACACAGGGTGAAATTTTTCAAGCCTTTATTGTTTAAATCTTGATGATTATGCTTACAGCTAATGGAAATCAAAAATCCAGTATCTCAAAATATTAGAATAAAAAATTTATAATACAGAAATGTCGACCTTCTGATAAGTATGTTAATTTAGACACTCAATACTTGGTCGGGGATCCTTTTTTACAAATTACTGCATCAATGTGGCGTGGCATGGAGGCAATCAGCCTGTGGCACTGCTGAGGTGTTATGGAAGCCCAGGTTGCTTTGATAGCGGCCTTCAGCTCGTCTGTATTGTTGGGTCTGGTGTATCTAATTTTCCTTTTGACAATACCCCATAAATTCTCTGTGAGGTTCAGGACAGGTGAGTTGGCTGGCCAATCAAGCACAGTATTAACCATGGCCAGCAAACCAGTTACCAGTCGTTTTGACACTGTGGGCAGGTGCCAAGTCCTGCTGGAAAAGGAAATTAGCATCTCCATAAAGCATGTCAGCAGATGGAAGCATGAAGTGCTCTAAAATCTCCTGGTAGACGGCTGCATTGACTCTGGACATGATAAAACACAGTGGACCAACACCAGCAGATGACATGGCACCCCAAACCATCACTGACTGTGGAAACTTCACACTGGACTTCAAGCAACTTGGAATCTGTGCCTCTCCACTCTTCTTCCAGACTCTGGGACCTTGATTTCCAAATGAAATACAAAATTTGCTTTCACCTGAAAAGAGGACCTAAAAGACTGAGGTCATCCCTGTTACTTGTGCTTCTTTTCCTACCACACTTTTCCCTTCCAGTCAACTTTCCATGAATATGCTTTGATACAGCACTCTGTGAACAGCCGGCCCTTTCAGCAATGACCTTCTGTGGCTTACCTTCCTCGTGGAGGGTGTCAGTGAGTGTCTTCTGGACAACTGTCAAGTTGGCAGTCTTCCCCCTGATTGTGGTTGTGTGTACTGAACCACACTGAGAGATTGAAGGCTCAGGAAAACATAGCAGGCGTTTTAAGTTAATTAGCTGATTAGAGCTCTTCTAAGGTTGAAATTTCTGTTTTATACATTTTTCATTCTAATATTTTGAGATACTGGATTTTTGATTTCCATGAGCTGTAAGCCATAATCATCAAGAATAAAACAAAAAAGGCTTGACATGTTTCACTTCATGTGTAGTGAACCTAGAATACATGACCGTGTCACTTCTTGAATTGAATTACAGGAAAAAAAATTACTTTTCCATGATATTCAAATTTTTTGAGATGCACTTATAATCAAAAGCGTAAGATACCACATAAGATTGCTGTAGAGTGAAAAGTATTTTATTCGGAAGGGATGGTGGCGAGGGGACAGAACAGGTGGGGTTTGTGCAGAGAAGGAGAAGTTGAGATTCCAGCCCAGGGCCACATTATGATCTAAGACTCAGGGATCATCAACCCTTCCCTATGAGGGCCGGAGCCTGTTGGTTTTCTCTTCCACCTCATGGTTAATTGGACCCACCTGGTGTCTTAGGTCTAAATAAGTCCCCTAATTAGAGGGTTGCAATGAAAACATTTAGTGGAACTGGCTTCGAGGGCCAGAGTTGATGACCCCTGGTCTAGACTGTGTCAGGGTCCATGGTGCTAACCATTTGGTTAACACAATTATTTTCTGGCGTCCACTCTTCTCCTCACATCATGTGTTGGATGGGAAGGATAAGGGTATCATGGCTCACTGAGAAGTCGGTCAGTTGACGCTACATGTCCTAGATAAGAGATCTAATGGTGGGATTTGAACAGATCCATGTCTTCTAGATCTTTAGCCTGACTCAGTGGGGGCCAGGTGCCCATTGACACAAAATCATGGGTAATGTCCTTTGGGACCTCTGCTAAGTGTCAACATCTCTTTCTATCTAAATTGGGACTGGATGTTCTTTGACCTTATGGCCAATTTCAAGATCTGAGCCACTTGCCTCCTACGTTATCTTTGGAACTATGCATCACCTGATTCGAACCCAGATTATCTAGGCATATGTAACTAACAGGAGTGCTCTCTTGCCTTTACCTGACCCAGTAGATTCCCATGGTTACCACAAGCCTTAAGAAACATGGAGAAGACTCATTAATATTGTGTAATATCCCATATGGTGCACTATTGGTTTCCTAATATCATATAGTCATTTATTGCATTCTGCCAGTTACTCTTTTAATCATGATCATCATTCCTAGCGCCTACTAAATGCTGTTTTACTCAATGGAATCAGGGGTTGGTGTCAATTCCATGGGACATTATTGAAGATTAGTATTGGTTTCTGAATTGACTGGAATGTAAACGCAATTGACACTCAACACTGACTGTAACGCAGCAGATGTTCAGTCAACAGATAAATGTCCATGGCAGAAAATTATGAATTGGGGTGACTAATGGAGTCAGAAGGAATACATAGAGAATTTTAAAATAGACTATGGTGGTAGAGCCTATAGGCTTGAGTTTTTTTAAATGTAATTTCCATAACAGGTTTCTCCCATATAGCACTAATCTCATGATGATGTAATAACACAAACCTGGTGATTCAAATCCTGAACGTTGATTGGCTGACAGCCGTGAAATATGGGAAGGTAGGCTATACCACTGAATCATATCTGAGAACAGCTCTTTGCCATATATCACACCCCTGTGATGTATTACCTAATTCTATGCATATGCATATATGGCAGTTTTGGAAAAGTACTGGCAACAAACCAATCCCCAACTCATTAGGAGACGGGACTGACGAAGCACAGCAAATTTGGGAATCACTATGCTATGGATAGCAACACGTTGCCTAGATCATTGCAGTATTCCCGGCGCAGTGTCCATGGTGATGAAAGAAGCAGCCTTACATGACATCAGCTGTCGATTAGCCTAGATAACAGCCTGTGTTAATTGGAATTAAAGCTGGTTTATCTAGATAATGAATTAATGCCGTTAGCTGTTTTTGGTCAGTTCCAACTTAGCAGTTATAGCTTCTTGTCCACAAAACCTTGCATCACCATGTTTTTCAAGAAAGGTTACATTAAATGTTTGTTGCTTTGGTATCATGCAGCACTTTTACAGCATACAGCACTTGAACATTTATGATATTAGGCATCAATCTGTGGTAGTCTATGTCCCAATGACAATGGTAAGCTCATTCCAAAGACAATTTACTGAATACCTATTTTTCCTTGACAATGACACCAGCAATGTGGTCTATGTTTTGTTGTAACACCACTAAAGGAACAAAAATACTTGTTAGGTCAAAAATAAATACAAGAACATCATTCAAACAGGTCACTATTAGCTATTGCGCAGGAATCACTTCCCATGATAGTAGCCTTTCTGCAAAGAAAAACTGTCTGCCGTGGTCTTCCCTGGTCATCTCACATCCATTGAATTGACCTGAAATGGGATTCTGGCTGATAATATGCTTGGTTGTACTGTAAATTCATTCAGTCAACAGATAAAAAGCAGAACAGAATAAAACATGACGTGGGGACCTAGACCAATGAAGTGAGCTCCATGGTCACATTGTCCACATTTATGACCCGTTGGTTTGAATCTTGAATTCTGATTGGCTGATATTCGAGGTAAATGAGGCCGTATACCACGGATGACATCACATCAGCTTTTTCTGCTCTACTTATGTTAACTGGCTTGTAAGCGCAATACGATGTCTTGGTGCTTGTGATAAATTGGCAATATACCATGGCTAGTGGTGTCCAGGCACGGCATGACGCTTCATGCCTGAATGCAGCTGTTAGCCTTGGTATATCGGCCATATACCACACTTCATTGTGCCTTGTTGCTTACCTATAGCAAGGCTAATCAACCCTTTTCCTGGAAATCTACCATGCTGTAGGTTTCCTGTCCAACCCTAGCTGTGACAAATCTGTTTTAGCTAGCTTTACATCCAGGTAATTATTATAATCACGTGTGCTAGATTTGAGTTAGAGAGAACACCTACAGCATGGTTGAGGAACAGGATTGAGCAGCCCGGCATTACAGAATTGTGTTGCTCTTACACCATGTCATTTTTTGCCTATAGTTAGTTTCGCATAGAATAGGCCTAATATGAGGCTAAATATAGAGCCAAAGAAGGCCAATGTGAGATCTTTCGGTTGGGTTTAAAACTATACAATGATGGCCAGGTAATGCAACACACAAATATATTCAATGTGAAGCAGCTTTTTTGCGAAATCATTAAGCTGTTCAAACTGTACTTGTGACAAAACTTGCTAAACAAAACAGATGTTGTATAGTGGTCCAGACAAAACTATGTTTAGAAATTACTAGTGATGGCCATACGAGGCTTCATTACCGTTCTTCTAACAGCAGGATATTATGCTTGCAGCGCTAACTCTGAATTACTTCAAAATAAAAGCCATAATTGAAATATATAAGGCAATATAGACACACCAACCTAGTCCGTCATTTTCGGTTTAATGTCCGTTCCATTGTTGTTCTTGTCTGTTCTTTTTTACAGACTAGATTGTTAACTATATTGCCTTATAAATTTCAATGATGGCTTTTATTGTGATAAAGAAAATCTGAGTGCTGCCAGCATAATATCCTGCTGCTAAAATAACGCTAATGAAGCCTCGTTTGGCCATCACTAGAAATAACTGTGATTAAAATGGTCACATAAAATCTTTTGAATAAGTTAATGGTTCTATTTGTTATTGCAACAATATTTTCCCTTTGTAATGTAATGAACGCAGGCTCTGATGTCAAGCAAATGTTCCACAGAAGGACATAGTGACAGACAAGAGTTTGATTGGCGGGGAAGCCCTGCTTTTATTTGCCAGGACGGACTAAAATCAACGTCACTTAGTGAGCAGCAGATATACTTACTTGTAATATTTCTGACAGATCTAATCCAGGTTTATAGGATACCTCTCAGCACAATACTGTTTCCATTTTCACATACTGATTATAGCCTCTTCTCCCTTTGGCATTTGGCAGCCTCTTCTCCCTTTGGCAATTAGGAACACCTGAGTAAATATTTAGTTGTCAGCTGTCTGTAATTTACCAGCCTTAGATTATCAGTCTTGCAAAACTTTATAAGGAGCCAAAACACAGTTGCCAGGGAGAGGTTTATTTTTTTTTTTTTACATTTGCCTATTGGGGGTTCTTAGTAGGAAAATGGCTGTAATATTTAGACTTCCTTTGAGGTTTGTTTCTTAAATTTGTTGATCTATTTGCCTTGTGTTTTACCTAGTAATTCTGGTAGTAACTGGTTGAATGTTTTGTAGAGTTTCTTGGATCAGTTGCCTGCTAATTGGAGGTATAGCATGTTTTCTTTCACCAACTGGTGAGTAGTCCTAAATATTCAGTTCAAATAAGTTTGAGAATGGTTCCAAAAAGGCTGATATTTTACTACTTTCTATTTTCTTTTACTAGGTGACTATGAATATATTCACCAAGCTACACCAAAACCAACCAGCTCTCACACAAGTGTGGTGACTGGCTCAAATACTCCAGGGGAAGTAAACAGGCACAATGTATCGCAACAGTCTCCCTTTCCCCGTCAGAACCTTGACTCAAATATGGCAATTAGTCCAAACACCTCGGCTACAACCAGCTTTAATTCCCCAGCAGTATCAACTGGCTCCCATGTCTCAACAGCAGAAGCAATGAGCAACCGTGTTTCAGGAAATGTGATGGGAGGACCCCGGGCCTCT
>JACXGI010018714.1:0-12934 GCA_016801175.1 Esox masquinongy | reverse complement strand
GTGAAGCATGGAGGTGGAAACATCATGCTTTGGGGCTGTTTTTCTGCAAAGGGACCAGGACGACTGATCCGTGTAAAGGAAAGAATGAATGGGGCCATGTATCGTGAGATTTTGAGTGAAAACCTCCTTCCATCAGCAAGGGCATTGAAGATGAAACGTGGCTGGGTCTTTCAGCATGACAATGATCCCAAACACACCGTCCGGGCAACAAAGGAGTGGCTTCGTAAGAAGCATTTCAAGGTCCTGGAGTGGCCTAGCCAGTCACCAGATCTCAACCCCATAGAAAATCTTTGGAGGGAGTTGAAAGTCCATGTTGCCCAGCGACAGCCCCAAAACATCACTGCTCTAGAGGAGATCTGCATGTGGGAATGGGCCAAAATACCAGCAACATTGTGTGAAAACCTTCTGAAGACTTACAGAAAACGTTTGACCTCTGTCATTGCCAACAAAGGGTATATAACAAAGTATTGAGATGAACTTTTGTTATTGACCAAATACTTATTTTCCACCATAATTTACCAATAAATTCATTAAAAATCCTACATTGTGATTTTCTGGATTTTCTTTTCTCATTTTGTCTCTCATAGTTGAAGTGTACCTATGATGAAAATTACAGGCCTCTCTCATCTTTTTAAGTGGGAGAACTTGCACAATTGGTGGCTGACTAAATACTTTTTTGCCCCACTGTATATATATATAATATATTTATATTGATATATATTTTTATTTATATAAATTATAAGCAGTTCAGTAATGCCCCGGTCAGTTATTCTGTTCCGAATGTCCTACCATGTGGTATTTCTGTCTTCAGTTGTTCCTGCCTCGTGTGATGGTGATGTATTTGATAGCTGGAGCAGCGTTCCTCTTCTACATCTCTAAGATCCCAGAATGCTACTTCCCAGGTGACCTTTAAAGCTTAAAACATCCATTCCACATTTATAAAAATCACCTTGCATAGCAAAATAAACACACATGTGATCAAGATGAGTAATTATACTTCTTGTCTTGTTCTAACCGATTGCTTTCAATGTGTTGAAAAACTGAAGTAACTGTTTGATGCCCTTTGACCTCCACAGGTCAGCTGAACTACGTAGGTGCCAGCCACCAGGTGTGGCATGTCCTGGTAGTTTTTATGCTTTACTGGTGGCACCAGACCTCTGTATATTTGATGAACTTCAGGCACAGCCAGCCCTGCCCCCCTCTCTACACCAGCAGTGGCTAGAGCTTCATAGACTGGCCCAGCCACAAATGAGCAGCAATAGACTGTATTGTAGCCCCTCAATGAAAATCAGACTACAAGTGAACCTCATAATTATATGCTACAAGACCCAAAGCACCACAACCAGAACAACAACAACAACCATACTGTCAGACCTTCCGTATATCCGTAGAAAGATTGAACAAGTAAACCATCTCTCTAGTTTTCAAAGATTGCTGCTAACATCTTTCTGGTGAAACCTCTGTAAGACCTAGTTATTACAAGAGGACAAACTGGTCAGTCAGAGCCGGGTCCCATATTTTAGAAGTCCAAACTGACCAGGCTTGGTCAACCACTCAAACTCTAACACTGTACAAATGACAAATGCAGCTACAACTGAACATGTTCTGTGATAATCTCATATTCCTGTATTTATTTTTTTAAACTTTATTTATTTTTTATTTTTTGCATGAAAGCTGTATGAATGTGACTTGCAGTGTAAAAAAGTACTTCTTGAAATGGTGCCTTGGGCACGTTTGACCTTACAAGGGTTATGTGCAATATGAATCTATAGTGTAAATTGAGAACAAATGTACTGATTATTACTGTGACATGTCGATGTCCCATCTAGCTATCTTGAGATGAATGCACTAACTGTTCTGAATATGAGCATCTGTTAAATTACGAAAATGTAAATGTACAATATAGGCTGGTTCCAGATGTTTTATCTCACTGTATTCATGAATACATTAGCGGTGTTACTTGGGATTTTTGATTTGTGTTAATTTCCTGTGGAACAAACTTAATTGGGTATTGTGATGGGATGATTATTTTGTGTTAGCAGTCAAATGACTTACCATCTACTTGAATCCAAAGCCTGATTCAGGAACACTTTAGAGGAATGTAACAAACTACACCCAATGAAATAGATTGGGAGAAAAATTTCCCTTGCCTTAATTTATTTGTCTTTTAACAATTTTGTTTTTTCCCCCCTGTAGTCTCTTAATATAGTAAACAGGTGTTTGCACAACTGCATAAGAACACATACTTTTGAGGTTTCACATAACTTCTAACAGCCAGGATTATCAGTTGTATTTCTGTAATATTTTACTGTTGTTTTACCCCATAATCGTAAGTCAAAATCATGTTACTGACAGGTCTCTGCATAATATGCTGTACTGTATTCCTTCTAGTGGAACTTTGATTGATGTCATTAGACCTTTTCAAATAATGACGCTGAGAACATATCCCTGCCTTTAAAGGCGTATTACTGTGATATCGAACGCCTCTTATGACTGAAAACAACACAGACAAGTTTGTTACATGAGCTGTTTTTGCCTTATTTCTGAACCAATTTACCTTTTTTTAAAGTATGCCTTATGCATTATTGTTATATCCGGTTGCTATAATATCTGACTTTTGTTTGTTTGTTCATTTATTTTTGTGTATTGTCTGCATGGTTGATGGACCTTTACTTTTGAATGCTGGTACTTATTAAAGGAGCAGATTATTTGAATGCATCTGTAATATGACATGTCTTTCTTGGATTGCTATCAATAATTGTCTGAATAAATATTACTGTTACATTTGTCTACTTTTCAATATTTTACTTAACTAGCTAGGTGTTATTAGAAAACAATTATTCTCAAACCAGTTAATATGAGTCCTGTTAACTGTCTTATACAGAGGTATTGTCTTGGCTTAAGGGTACATTTTTATGTTGTCTAGACTGGCTTAACATCACAAGATCCAGGTTACATACAGATGCAAACTTTATTGAAACAACAAACATATCCAACATATCTTTTCAGTTAATATAGGCACAGACGAACCTGAGGCATATACTGCAGCCTTCATATTATTACGATCCTTCAGTGACAGGGGCCTCTGCGGAGTAGACAAGTAGTCTCAAATCAGTCATCTTCACTGCAGAGTTTCAGAAGTGCTTCGCCATAATCTCCTCCCGTGTCAGACTGCAATTCAACACAAAGGGACGGAGATGACTTTTACATAAACAAGTTATGGTGGCTGGCTGAGCGGAATAGGCTTTTATCCTATTTTAATGTAAGAAACCCTCTAGAGAAGGCATAGTAGCCTATTAAAGCAGATCAGTTTTGATGATTGCTTTAGCACTGCAGTAAACCGTGATAACTATGTGTAGTACAAAGCACACTTAGAACAACAAATATGAAGGTACATTTGTGTCTTTTTGTCGAGAGCAGAACTTTTTCCTTTTCAATCAAAAACAATTGTTCTAAAAGCAAAAGAGGCTTCAAAGATGTCAATACTGAGTGCGTCAGTTTTAAGTAGGCCAATGTATCATTATCTAATGGAAACGCTGCAAAAAAATAACCATTACTGTCATGAAATATGATTGTATATCAACTATGAAACAAATAGGACACAGCCTGCTTATGAGTTGCCCTGAAAGAAAGTTAGATTTATTCTTCTGAAATGGCGAGAACAGGTGTTCGTAGCTAAATGTTTTTGATTAGCTTGAGATTAATAATTGCATGATTTATCATTCTACGGTATGTATGTATGTATGTATGTATGTATGTATGTATGTATGTAATATATTAGAATGTTTTGAACCAACACTGAATGGTAGGAGCTAACTGGCTATGTAGAAGCTGGACGGAAGAACGCCCAGGGAGCTAACTGGCTATGTAGAAGCTGGACGGAAGAACGCCCAGGGAGCTAACTGGCTATGTAGAAGCTGGATGGAAGATGCCATCATCACACAGGTTGAATCCCAGATCGCATACTTGCATACTAGTGTATATGCCAGATTAATAGGCGAGAAGATTAGTATGTCCCAAACCATATTACGCTGAAAATAGTATGCCAAAAATACCCGGATGATCTACTATTTCTGGTGGATTTTGGAAGTATGCATCTGCATACTTTTTGGGGTAGCCTAATATAGAAAACAACCTCTTGCGCAGTAAAAGACGAGGGGTTTCCACGATTTTCTCGTCTTTTCACTTAATGAAAATGTCAGTGATCTTCACCTATATTCATAGTTATTGTATTAATGTCATTTAGGTGTGAAGGAAAAACGAACGTTATCGTGCCATGACATGACATAGCTTTGGCAGTGTGAAGTTTGTCTTCAGTTTTGCTAGAATGGGCTCAATTATTATGACTATTCCAAGTAGTAAGATACTAGTATTACTGGCTTGTAAGCTATTAAAACGGCCAGTGGCAAAAGCCATACAGTTCATAGATGCTATTTGTGGTGGAAGTAAATTTCATAAGAAATGTTAGTCAATTTAACACAATGCTTAATGGTTTCTAGCTAAATATTCAAACATGGCATGATGTTAATTAATGCACGACAAATTGATATTTTGAGACGCAATTTCATGACGAGGTTTTATGTTCCAATCCGTCCCAGTACTGGCATACTAGTTTACTATACTAAACAGTAAGTAGTTCATCACCCACGAAGTACGTATCTACTTGCAATACGTATGTAGTATGCGATCGGAGATTCATCAGACATTGTCCTTCGTAGGTGTCTGCTATGACTTCCTTTGTGTCGGAAAGAAAGGGTGAACAGTATTGGTTGTAGCCAAACTGACACAAAAAACGGATAACCAATGGAGAAGCATCATCCACACCTCCCACGAAAGCCCGCCCACAGCTGTGGGGTTAAAGTGCAAACAAAGAACTAGTGTTTCAATCAAAAAAAAAAGTTTCAAAAGCAAAAAAAGCAGAACTGCAAGCAAAGAGGGCAGTCTAGCCAAAATAGTGTGTGGTTGATAGCGAGTTTTGTTTTTAAATGCATTTTTGTTGTCAAAATATTTTTTGCCCTCTGTTACTAAATATTTTATTGCAAAAACATATTTTTTTACTTTGAAGTTTTTGCTTTTAGAACTATTACTTTTGATTGAAAAGAAAAAAGTTTTGCTCTTGACAAAAAGACACAAATGTACCTCCATAGACAATGGCCTAGCATTAGCAGCAAGGGAAAGACATTCTGTCTACACTTTAAGTAACAGCATATCTCACATTTCAGTCAAATAACTCAAAGGGGAGTAAGGAAAAGAGAGAAAGGGATAGGTGGCGGAGCTCAGGCTAGAGCACACTTTAGGAGGCACGGCTTACAGCAGAAGGAGGCAGTTAGTACTGGACTTGGAGGTAAGCAGCTATGCGAAGTAGTGATGGGTCGTTCGCGAATGATTTTTTATTTTTTAATGAATCTTTTTGGTGAATCGTGATTCATGATTTATCTCAGTAGGATCTTCGAATCTCGTTCACCGGAAGTAACGATGAACGAAATGAACGGTAATCCATGGCTCTTTCGGATTTTCCACTCTCGTTCACTAGAAAGGAACGATGAACGACGATCCACGAATCCCGTTCACCGGAAAAAATTATGAACGAAATGAACGATGATCCATGGATCTTTAGTTACTTTGGATCACCTAAGAACAATGGAAGGCGAACGACAAATGAGGAAATAAGTCTTTCAATCTTTCTTCTCCAAGTATCTAATTTATTATCATCCTTAATGTTCCCAAGTAAACATTAGCTATAATAAATATTAGGACAGTAGGCTGTTATTCAGCTGTCAAGTGATGATGTTATGTACATGTCTATTGGTAATAGCCTACTGTAACTGTCAGGACTCCATTAAACTGATCCGATTTATTAATAAACTTTTTCTCATGGTCCTTTTCATCCGCGATCACCGGAAGGAAGGACAATGACTACGGAGAAGATAGCATAAGTCTTTTAATCGTTTGGATCTCCGAGTCTCTCATTTATTATCAGCCTAATAGACCAAAAAAGGTATTTGGTCTATAATCATCTATTAGATTAAAATAGTAGTATTAGTACATTTTAAAAGTTGTAATGATCTAAATTGAACCTTGATCTTGCCTCTTGATTTTGACTCTGTCCAATGAGTTCCGCTTGTGCGTTTTTTGTACAATAATTAATTATAAAATTTTCTAATAATACACATAATGAACATGGTTTTGGTGTTGGCTGCAAAACATGATATGGTGTAGCATTTACTCTAAGATAGAGTCCTACAGTTTATTCCTATTCCCATCTTTATAACAAGTGTAGCCTGACTAAGTCATTTGAGGGAGTACTAGACTTCCCAGAGGGGGGGCTGACTGACTCAAATGAACGAAATGAGTCGAAAGATTCATTCTTTTTGCTGAACGATTCAAAAAGATCCGGATCAGTAAAGTGAGTTGAACTTCCCATCACTAATGCGAAGCAGAGATCAGGTAGCTCATCCCTCAGGAGGCAGGGTTAGCTATTCAGGGGGGGTTAACTGTCATCTCTGCAAAGTGATTTGTACAGCATTTCCATACACACTGGACTCTTCTGCCTGGAAACATGCAAAAATAAATAAAGTAGCGAAAAAGGTATAGGATGGGAAATAAATAAAATTACAATATTGTAATAGGTCATATTTAGGGGTTATTAATAGGTAATTCAGTATCTTACACTTACCTTGATAGCTGAGTAGAGAGAACAGCCAAAGAGCTTTTTGTACTCTGCCCTGACATCCAGCATGTCAATTTCAGAGCGGCTGACCATTATCCTGGTCAGAGTGGACTCAGTGCTCCCGACACCCTGAACACAAAGCACATAAAACCACTGGATTAGGGTCCAATACCCAGTAGATTAAAATTCCCCACCACAGGAACCAATCATAATAATAAACCATTGTGCATTAACCCGGTCTCAGACAGGTTCGTGCTATATGGCCTCTCGTGGTCATCACTGTTAAGTTTGTCCAAAACTATGACCTTGTAATCCGATCCCGCAAAAAGGAAAACACTGTGCGCAATATGTAGAATGCAAAACATTTTTTGTTTTACGTTAACCTGTGTTTTCACAGTGGCAGACTGCTGCTCACCTTCATGCTTTTATAAAGTCTCTCCGCCATGTAGGCAGGAACGCTCTTCACACATTTTACTGGAAAGACAAATAGTGGGTTAGCAATAACAGGACCAGGTGTCTCAGTTTGGTTGTGACAACATAAAGACATCATGACAAACTGCCTATGCCTTCCTTGTAAAGCATACACTATGAAAACTGCAAAGAAGTGAAAGAAGACCAGCTCTCTAGCTAGCAACCAGGAACCCTAAGCTAACATAAGCAAGGCTAAGAATAACGTTGAACACTGAGTTCGTTTTTTGAAAAAACAGGTAATTCGATTTTTCATATTATTATTCGGAATTATTATTTGGAACATGGTGCAGAACTGCTTTCTGACCGGTGAGTCATTGCCAAATGCTGTAATTTTTTTTTTTTTTTACTGAAAATCCTACCTACTGCAGTTTTAACACTTTAAAAAAAATGTTGGTGTTACGCAAATTGAACAATTTTAACAACGTGTCCTTATTACCAATAGCCACCAGAAGGTCTTCTAGATCCCCTGACATCTCGCTCTCAATGCTCTCCTGAAGGGTCTTTTTACTAAGTGCCTTGTACTCCACTAGTGCTGTGAGGGTAGAGAGAGAAACATGGCCCCTTTAAAACGGATCATCAACTGAATCCAGCAATAATGTCAAAGGTTACTAGGTTACTAACTCTGCCTCAGCTGAGGGACACTCCGGCCACACAGGATGTCAATGAACTTGCTTTCATCAGTCCCCCACTTCTTCTCTCCAGCCTCATACAGGGCCTGAAGACAGAAGGTGTGAAATAGAAAGGAGGAGACAGAGAGGAAGAATTAAAAAAGAGAAAGACTGTGCAGTAAGGACACGCAAATACAGAAATGAAAACTAAAGAAGAACACAACAGTACATTTAAAACACGCCCATCTTTGGCAAGAGGTAAATTTGAAACAACAGCCAGATAAATACTGAGTGTGGTTATGAAATGCTTCATATCTCACTGCACCTTAGCATCCGCTTTTGCTTTGGCTGGGTCCACAGTCTTACTTTCATCCCTCTTTCCCTTTATTAAGAATAGACACAGAACAGAAAGGTTGAAAAAATCCTGAAAATATTGAACCTTTCACTGAAAAGATCAACAGTAATACCCAAGTGACTTGTGACAATTTTCCCTTAGGAACCAGAAAGTCGATCCAGGCTTACCTCAGCTAAGATGAGAATTGTTTTCCCATAGTCCCCCGATACTTCAGTCTTGAGGTCATATATCATAGATCTTCCAGTTTCTGTAATCAAACAGGACATCATCAGTTCTTAGCAAATACATTATTATTACAACAAAATTGTGTATTTTCCTATTCAGGTGCGAAGGTCAGTTTGAGAAGGATTTAAAATTCACCATCAAATTAATAATGACAGATGTTACAGGAAACTGACCTGCTAAATACGCATCAGACAGAGCCTTCATTTGCTGGTTGGATCTTGAGGCAAATATCTCTGTTAAAGTGTCCTCAGTTGTCCCAGCTCCCTGTGTGAGACAGAACATGTTATTAAATATCTCTGTTAAAGTGTCCTCAGTCGTCCCAGCTCCCTGTGTGAGACAGAACATGTTATTAAATATCTCAGTTTAAGTGTCCTCAGTCGTCCCACATCCTTGTCTGAGAGAGTGCGTGATTAAATGCACAAGTACTGCTAGAACATTGGTTGGAAGCAGGCTCTTTCTGGAAAATACTGTCATGTCCATGTTTCCCCACATTCATTTTAAACAAAGCATGAAAAAGTATATATTTTAAAAAGATTACAATGTAATAGGTTATGCATGTAATTCTCAATGAGTCATTTGTTAGTGTCAAATTTAATTAGATTTAATTGCAATCTACAAATCATACTCTTGGCCGGATACACCAAAAGATTAAGGCTAGTCCTGGACAAAAAAAAAAATCTCAAAAGCTCAGTGGTAATTTTCATTAACCTTGCTTTTTTAATCCAGGTCTAGGCTTAATCTGAGTCCCTCAATGTGAAAAGTAAGTTATACTTTTTTAATAATCATGAAATAATAAAACGAATATAACTTCATCAGATTAGTATTCCATACATGTTGCCGATAAGACTAACAGCTTGGAATGCAATTGAAGATGTCAAGGTGTTGGAGATGCCATACATTTTTAAGCAAATGGAACTCAAAACTGTTCTAATTGAATTTTGAATTTTAGTCTTTGCATTTAGGATTTTGTGTAAGGCTTTGCATTAAGGCCACAACATGTTTGACTGTGCCTCTTACTACAGGCGTGCTAGCATGTTTTGCAATATTTGTATTCTGTATTTTTGTATACTTTTTTCCGCTCTGCCATTCAGGTCAATATTGCAGAGTCACTACAATGTTGTTTAATCATCTTAGTTTTAAAATCACATGGTGACATCTTTGAGCTGTTTCCTTCCTTTCTTGCAACTCAGATTAGAAGGAAAACAGTATCTATTTTGTCTGGATTTTTAAATACATCACCAAATTATTAACTATTAATTATTATTTAATTGATAAAAGACAAATGACTGCCCTTCTTTATGAGGCTTCCAAAAAGCTCCATGATCTTTGAATCTGTGCTTGAAATTCAATACTTGACCTAAAAAGCTTACAGGTGTTGTATGTATAGCAGACAGCAGAAGAGGAAAATACATTAACCTCCTTGTGCTTCTTTAATACAACATTAAAATGTGCCACTGAACACATTTTTGTGTATAAATGTATGAAATGTGGTAATCATAGTACAAGGGTCCACACAGGCATTTCAAGACACTACACTGAGTTCTTGGATACATAAAATATACTGTTTAATACACGTTCTACAAATCAGGTCATGTGGCTACATGTTCAAATGATTCAGTGTAAAAAACAGACATCTCTGCAGTGTTTAAATGTAAGACCCTATTATTAAAGTTGTATTTGGGCTTACCTAACTAGTTAACTGGGAACTACAACAAAAAGGTGTTTTTACATTTCTATACAGCCAGGTTGTGACCAACTGTAGTTGTGATGTAGAGACAAGGCCCTTACCTTTATGGCTTTCCTGACCTCATGGAAGTCATAGAGAGCAGGAGGAGTGACCAAAGCCACTAGCAGATCCTCAAAGTCCCCATGGGTGTCCCCCTTCAGGTCATCCACTAAAGTCTGAGAGGTTAAAGGTCATGTCTTTACAAACAGGCTAGCGGAATGAGTAAGTCTGCACTGTATTACAATAGATTACATTTTATACATATCATTTTGAACTCTTGCAATATTTTGTCAATATATTATAGATTATAGAAAAAGGATATCATGCAGTTAATTGTGAGGGTAGTCAAGGTAAAGTTACCCTGCTAGTAGTTTCGATGTAGGCTTTACAGATAAGCTGACGCTGGGCGTTGCTTCTCCCAGTCAGAATGTCAACTAGGGTTTTCTCAGTAGTACCTGAAAAAAAATACTATGTATATAGATACTAAACATCCTTTACAAATGGCAGCAAAATGTTCCTTTTCAGGATGGTGTGTAGGAGAGTGTAATGGAGAGCTTAAGTACTGTGATGATTGCATTCTACCTAATCCCTCAATTGCCTTCCGTAGAGCAAGTACATCTTCTGTTGCTTTGAATCCGGCTTTGTCTTTAATGGTTCCTCGGGCTGTTGACTGAGAAACAGAACAACATGTCAATAAACAGCTACATGTAGTGTTATTTAGCCCATAGCTGAAATAATATTACACACTACCGTTGCTGTGAACGAGGAGGGCGAATCCACAAAGAGATCCAAATCATTCTGAAAAGGAAACGCACCATCGTGATTAATTACTAACAAAACAAGTAGTTAAGCCAACCCCTTCCTGGCAGGTCTATGTCAAATGTGAATACAAAATCAACATTCATCATCTAAAACGAATTAATACGATTATTTCCATTAAAGAACCGCATGACATCTTTCATCTCAACACTTACCCAAACAGAGGCCATCGCAGCAGAGTATTCTAAAAGAAGCAAGACAACAATCAATGACTGTGTTTCTGTAACCTAACATTTACTTAAGTTATTATGTTCTCCTTAACTGGTACCGGACTTCTTTATTCGTTAAGGTCGGTACTGCATTTAAACATCGTTTTTGGAGTTATAACATCTGTATCGCATCTAGCGAGCGTTGAAGTGAAACTGATTATTGCTGATAGTCGAAAAAAGAATAGAACAGAATCCTGAATGGCGTACTTCACTAAAAGTAACATTAGCTGGATGTACAGTACAGTCACCAGTCCTTCATTTTAAAATGTATAACTTATTAAATATCCGAAAACGTTTTTTCCAACTTACCTTAGCTAATAGAGCTAGTTGGTGAGTTTTCAACTGGCCACACCTATTACTAGAATACCGAAGGCAAAGTTACGCCACTGGGCAACGCCCATATTGACCAGGACATGAATCCGGGAATATTCCTACACTGCTCCTCGAGAGGATGCATCTGTGTTAATCATGATTTGAGGGTGAGATTCTCAGTAACAGCATGCAGTGTTTTATCGCGTTAGTGAATATTTTTTCAATACGTTTTTCTAATCAATTAGCTGGTTTATCACCCTGTGATCCATTGTATTAACAAGGGCAACCACCACAACTTGATGATTAGTCTATTAAGAGAGAACTGTATTTTAGAGAAAAACAGGAAAGGAGATTAAAATATTAATCTAAATTAAATGGATGTTTCATACTGATGCCATTTGCATCAACGTTTGTTGTAAGATTATTTGAGTTGACATGACAAAAGTAAATCTAATCTAAAGAAAATAATAGTGACATGCCTTTTTAGGAAATCTCATAGACTCATGTGCAAGGTTATTGAGTCTTAAATTGCATTTACAAAGGAGCCCCATAGTGGCTGAAAGTGGCTTCACCAAATGTTTTATTTCTGACCTGTGGGACAACTCAAGGGGTAAGTGCCTGAACATCTGTTAACTGGAGGGAATAATTCATTCCAGCACATCAGGATCCATAGATTACCCACTGAATTATGTTAGTGGCAGTTAATAACCAACCTTGGCTTTGTACCTCTTTAAACAACACACCCCTGGTGGAAGGAAGCACCCTTTAACTACATGCACCTTTTGCTTATTGAAAACCGAGATGGCCTCAATGGCACTGCCTCAGCACTTACAAAACGAAGAAGACTCCTATCATTCTCTATTAGTGTGCCCAAGACATAGAAGTTATTAACTGAATCGTATTCCTTTTTAGACTGCTGTAAACAGAGCTTAGTACAGCTTCATCACTGTGTGAGAGCATATCTGTTAAAAAGTGGGGTACGTGTTGGTCTCTGACAGAGGTGCTAAGATAGCAAGCAAGTTTATTTATATAGCAATTCATACATAGAAGCAATTCAATGTGCTTTACAAAGAAAAATATACAAATACAATAGAATAAAAACAAATACTAGAATAAAAACAATAAAACAAGGATAGAGATAATATACATAATTGCATAATCAGTAAAAATATCTAAATGCAATGGACACGAGTAAAACTACTGAAAGACCAACAGCAAGTGTGGGGGAGCAAACTAGAAAATGATATGCTTTCATCTGGGCCTGATATGCTTTACAACAAGGCCTTGTTATAAATCAAGTAAATCCATTTTTAATTTAATAAACAACTTCAAGAGAACCCCCTTAAAACTGATACTGGAAGATGATGGCAACTAGATGTATCATTCCCCTTAAGCCATAAACCAGTTCCTTTTATGGTGTGAGGACAGCAGGAACGTACTTAATATCATCAACAGCCAATAGCCTCCTACTCCAATGCCCAGGACCCAGTAATAGCCTCCTACTCCAATGCCCAGGACCCAGTAATAGCCTCCTACTCC
>JACXGI010018713.1:0-12941 GCA_016801175.1 Esox masquinongy | reverse complement strand
TGCGGCTCTCCAGATAAGAGGGGCTGATCTGTGTTTTATAATGAAGCCTAATGTAACAGTTATTGTCCTTGGTGTGTTAATAAAGAGAACAATATGAGATGGTAGAACTATGGGATCATGGACCAGCAACTTTTTATTTAGATTTACATGGGCTAATTTAGATGGGGCCCGGTTATTGTGGTAAGTTATGGACTGATGTTGTATGTAGGGCATACATTTCACGGCGGCCATGACGGCCATGGCCACCGATGCCTCCTTGAGTGTCCGTAATGCCCCCTGTCTTGAATAAATTATTACAGCCAAAGTTGCCTTTGTGCCCTAGTTGGGCTGGAAAAATGTATTTTTCCCGGTTGTCTGCCGGTGAAATTGACACTGCTCTTTCCAATCGCTGTGATCCGAAGCACCAGTCACTGTCAGGAACTCCGATATCTCAGTTGTTATTGGCCAGTGCCCACCCGTGACCATCGGTTATCGAATCTGTTGAAGGAATATACGTCTCCATAAGGGATCAGCGCGTCATTCAAATAAGAAACAAGAAAGTGACGTTAACAGAAAGTATATTATATATACTATAGTTAGGGTATGGTGCTTATATTGGTGTTCTATTTAACGTTGACCAAAATGTAATCGGTGAAGTTATTTTCTGAGTTAGCCAGTTAATGACCTTTAACAGCTTGATACCTAGCTGTCTCTTGTTAGAATGTCTCATCCATAGACTGCACTTATTATGGTAGCTAGCGTTTCATTGTCTTTCTGTGCAGCTGGCTAGCATGCTAGCGAACAATAATCATTCTCTCTCTTCTGAATCTGAACCTAGCCCTAGCTACACTGAATTTAATATGGCCACCCTACCTTAATTTATAATAAATTGCTTATCTTAAATTACTTTAGTGATGATATATTTTTGCCTCATTACGATGTTAGTTACTTGCCTCATTTCTATTGTCTAAATTTTGCATGAATTTTAAATATAGCCAACTATCTATGTTAAATCCGACTGTACTAAATCAGTCCTGCAACTGTCATAATGATATGACCACCCTACAGTGGATATAAAAAGTCTACACACCCCTGTTAAAATGCCAGGTTTTTGTGATGTAAAAGAATGAGACAAAGATAAATCCTGTCAGAACTTTTTTCAATTTTAATGTGACCTGTAATGTGAACAATTCAATTGAAACACAAGCTCAAATCTTCGAGGGGGAAAAATTAAAAATAAAAACCTTACAATAACCTGTTTGCATAAGTGTGCACACCCTCTTATAACTGGGGATGTGGCTGTGTTCAGAATTAACCAATCACATTCAAACTCATGTTAAATAGAAGTCATTACACACCGGCCATCATTTAAATTGACTCTGATTAATCACAAATAAAGTTCAGCTGTTCTAGTAGGATTTTTCTGACATATGCTTAGTTGCATCTCAGAGCAAAAGCCATGGTCCGCAGAGAGCTTCCAAAGCATCAGAGGGATCTCATTGTTGAAAGATATCAGTCAGGAGCAGAGTACAAAAGAATTTCCAAAGCATTAGATATACCATGGAACACAGTGAAGACAGGCATCATCAAGTAGAGAAAATATGGCACAACAGAGACATTACCAAGAACTGGACGTCCCTCCAAAATTAATGAAAAGACGAGAAGAAAACTAGTCAAGGAGGCTTCCAAGAGGCCTACAGCAACATTAAAGGAACTGCAGGAATTTCTGGCAAGTATTGGCTCTGTGCTACATGTGACAGCATTCTCCCGTATTCTTCATATGAATGGGCTATGGGGTAGGGTGGCAAGACGGAAGCCTTTTCTAACAAAGAAAAACATCCAAGCCCGGCTGAAGTTTGCAATAACAAACATCAAGTCCCCCAAAAGCACGTGGGAAAATTTGTTATGGTCTGATGAAACCAAGGTTGAACTTTTTGGCCATAATTCCAAAAGGTATGTTTGGCGCAAAAACAACACTGCACATCACCCAAAGAACACCATACCCACAGTGAAGCATGGTGGTGGCAGCATCATGCTTTGGGGCTGTTTTTCTTCAGCTGGAACCGGGGCCTTAGTCAGGGTGGAGGAAATTATGAACAGTTCCAAATACCAGGCAATTTTGGCACAAAACCTTCAGGCGTCCGTTAGAAAGTTGAAGATGAAGAGAAAGTTCACCTTTCAGCACGGCCACGACCCAAAGCACACATCCAAATCCACAAAAGCATGGCTTCACCACAAGAAGATTAACGTTTTGAAATGGCCCAGCCAGAGCTCAGACCTGAATCCAATTGAACATCTGTGGGGTGATCTGAAGAGGGCTGTGCACAGGAGATGTCCTCGCAATCTGACAGATTTGGAGCGCTTTTGCAAAGAAGAGTGGGCAAATATTGCCATGTCAAGATGTGCCATGCTAATGGACTCCTACCCAAAAAGACTGAGTGCTGTAATAAAATCAAAAGGTGCTTCAACAAAGTATTAGTTTAAGGGTGTGCACACTTATGCAACCAGGTTATTGTGAGTTTTTTATTTTTTGTTTTTCCCCGTCAAAGATTTCAGTTTGTTTTTCAATTGAATTGTTCACGTTATAGGTCACATTAAATGTGGAAAAAGTTCTGACATGATTTATCTTTGTCTCATTCCTTTACATCACAAAAACCTGGCATTTTAACAGGGGTGTGTAGACATTTTATATCCACTGTAGCTTAAGATACCTGAAATTATTGGACAAAAATTGTTAAATTGCAGGTGATTTGGGGCTTTCTTGACAAGGGATTAATACTGAACTAGCTAACATTGGTTACTTCTAATTATTATTACAGACACAAAAGTGTAGAACTTGGAGGTAAGGTTGGTGATGTCTGTCAATTATGAATTATCATTAGTTAATGCACGAGGAGGACACACAAGCAGCAGCAGCGCTCCACGAGGATGCACCTGTTCCCCATCACTAATTATTTGTGTATTTATGTGTTTGTTTCACCGCTGCACCCCACAGATTATTGTTTGTTGTATACGCTACCGTGAGTTCCTGCTTGACCTTTTTCCTACGACAAGTAAAGAAAGACTTGATTGCGATTCCCTGTTTCGGTTTTCATTCCTTTTTGCTTCAACTTTTACACACTTGCCACACTCGCACGTCACAGTGTATTAAGGGCAAAATTTTAACACAGTCTAAAATAATGATTAATCGTGATTAACTACAGAACATTATGCAATCAATCGCGATGAATTATTTTAATCATTTGACAGCACTAATTCATATATTATGTTATTATAATATATTGAAATGTTGAAAAGTTAGGCCAATGTATGATCCCATCGATGTTTTTTATTTTGTTAATAAATTTAATAAATTACATCAAGGTTCAATATACAGATGGTCGACAAATTTAAGGAAAAACCGGAATGCTGAGCAGGCCCAGTTGACCTTATTTTGGATCAAATTGGCAGGGGAAAGGATCCAAGAGACTTTGAAAGTGTTCATTATTAGGGCACGGATGGTAGGATCTTCAGTCCCAAAGACTGCTCAGCTGGCTGTAGTGTTTCAATAGGAACAATGACTAAAATTACATCTGCATTCTGATATATATGGGAAAGACATCACTGAATAGGGTCAGAAATTGTGGTAGAAAGCACACGTTAAATGACCTTGTTAAATGACTTGATCAGACTGCGTCAGCAAGAACAGGCCGTCAAGAACAACACAGAGAGGGATATTATAGTAGGGTGGCAGTGCATAAACCCCTCATTACAAAGTGTTTTCCTTTCATTTGTCACCCGTCTCATATTAAAAACAGACTATGCTAGCGGTTCATTGTTTGTAACTTTATTAGGGACCTAACCTAATTTAGCTATCCAACAAATATTAGTTTACATGAGTTGCTTTCATAACTTGGTATGGATATACACTACCATGCGCGGGAAGAAGCAGTCTGTCTCTCAAAATAGAACATTTTCTACATTAATAACTCCAATACTTTAATATGAAATCCCTTAAACTGGAGCTGGTTGTATCCATATGCTGGAGATTGTTGCTATGTTATCAAGTAGGCTAATTTTATTTGGTAATATTGAATAAAAGCACTATCAGAGTTCCATCCACCCATTTTGTGTGAGCATAAATACTGGGACATTTGGCTCACAGGTGTTTCTAAGTGATCATGTGTTTCCTGTTCCGCTGTGCACAAGTAGCCTAAAAGAGCTGTGAATGTCCAGTCTTTGTTCTAGTTTTTGCTTTTGCATTTGGACTCCGGATTTGGTTTCAGTAGGCATAATCCAACATGAAGACTAGGGATTTATCTCTGAAAGAAAATAATGCAATTTGGATCCAAAAACAACATATGGAACCATAGGACAAAAGTTGGGCATAGCCAAAAAAACAGTTTGGAATGTCCTGTAAAAGAAGGAAACCACTGGTGTCTTCAGCAATTGGTAATGACCATGTTGGCCAAGGGAAACAACAGAAGTTGATGACAGAATGACCAGTATGAGCAGTAAAAACAACCCTAAAATAACTGTTAGTGAAATCACCAACAACCCCCAAAATGCTGGGGTGTCACAGTCTACTGTTCGCTGAAGACTTCAACAGAAGAATTACAAAGGCTACACTGCAAGATGCAAACCTCTGATCAGCACCAAAAACAGAAAGGCCAGATTACAATTTGCTAAAAAGTAAAGAGATCAGCCAGTACAGTTTTAGAACAGAGTTTTATGGAATGATGAGATGAAGGTGGAACTTTATCAAAGTGATAAGCATAGTGGAGGTAGTGTCATGGCATAGGCATGCATAGCTGCCTCTGGAACAGGCTCACTTATTTTACTTATGTTGTAACGGATGACAGCAGCAGCAGAATGGATTCAGAAGTGTACAGAGACGTCTTGGCTAAGAATGTACTAGAAAATGCCACCAAACTCATTAGGTGGTGCTTCAGAATGCAATCAGACAATGACATAACACACTGCCAACGCAACCAAGGTGTTCATCGGGGGGGGGGGGGTAACAGTTTCAGACTGGCTAAGTCAATGTCCTGATTTAAATCCGATTGAACATGCATTTCCCTTGCTGAAGAGGAGACTGAAGTCAGAAACTCCATTAAACAAGCAACAGCTCTAAATGGCTTTTATTTGCAGACCTGCAAGTAATGGCCAAGACGTTGCATCAACAAGACAAGGTTTGTGTACAGTGCCCTCAATAATTGTTGGGACACTTCTTTGTGCTCCAAAATAAAACATTTACAAAATGTTCGGCTTTTATTTTAGAGTATTTGTGAGCATATAGGTTCAATTACGTTTCATGCATAGTCCCCACCCAATTCAGGCTGACATTTAGCTTGATCTGTGTTTTTAGTTAGTCCGTTATGTTCCATCATATCAATTAGGCAATCATAAGAGCTATCAATGTCTACTCTTGATTAAAGGCTTTGTGTTTGCCTTTGGAGTATGCTATTGCTGTTTGTCAACATGAGGATGAAAGAGGTGAGAATTAAAATGAAGGAAACCACTATGAAGCTGAAACCATTACATTGTATAACCAAAGATTGCTCACCATGAGGAAGAAAAAAGTCTGAGATCATGAACACTAAGATGTAGGTGTGGATGTGTCAGCCACTACCATTACCGCTACAAGCCACGCACCATTTGAAGACTTTACCAGCAAAACAAGTCATTAAATAATTATTTTAATACAATAAACAAACAGTCATTTAGCAGATATTCTTATCCAGAGCGACTTAGTTATTAAATTTGCATTTCCATTGCTAGGTGGGTCAGAAACACAACTGAGTAGTATTGATGATGTGAATTTATACTCAATAATGTAGCTATTATCAAAGTCAGTGAGAGAAGGAAATGGTTGCAAGAATGACTGTAAGTTTTAAAAAATTGCAAGCAGTTCACAAAGGCAATGGTGAGTAGAGGAGAAAGGTGACAAGGGATGTTCTTTAATAAGATAACATTTCAGAAGTTAGAAAAACCTTGTAAATTTCACCAGTTTTAAAGACATTAAAAGCTGTGTACATGAGCTAACCTTTTTCTGATAATATTTCTGTTCAGGTTAAATGCTTATTTTATGTGGTTGAAATATATTAAGCCTTTATAATGCAGCCAACAACCCCTAACCAGCCATTGAAATCTCTCAACATACTGCTGTAAATAGACCATGCAGTATTTCTCAATTTCTGTTCCTGATTAGAAAAATACATTAAGTATGTAATTTTAGGCCAGGAATTGCTTCATCCTGCTGGAGTTAATATTATATAGGTTATTAGGTGACAGGATATTTAACAAACCTACCACACATATAGTCAGTTGCAAGATTTTTAAATCTAAATTTCTATTCCATCCATATCAACTTCAATTTGTGCAGAAAGTAGCAGCAACCCTACTGTACTTCTGGCATTGATGTGTCTGTTTTGTTTCAGAGAAGACCTCTGCTATTGCTTCACTGACATTTCTAGCCATTCTTCTAACGTCCACGCTCCCAGTACAGCACCCAAAACACATTGATGGTGCTACATCCGTACACTCCCGTCACAATATGACTGAAGTCTTGGTGATAGACACCTGGGACGTGTAAGTTAGGTGGGTGGCAAAAGTTGATAAACTCTTTGGACTAACACTGCTTTTTCAGGGCTCATCATCATCACTGAGTTATAGTGAGCTATTTGAAATCCTAGTTCAGGCCTGATAAAAAGATGAAGAGGTTTAGAATGACAGCTTTTTAGAAATTAGATGATCCATTTTAAAGAAAGGAAAGATATACAGACACATGCACACACTCTCAACATTAAGTAAAAAATGTAAATGTATGAGTTGAAATACTATGCTGTTGTGCATGCTGCGCACATAGATACATGCACAAACACACACAAATACTATACTGTCATGTTTCCCGAACAATAGATTGTAACAATAAATGTGTTCTATATTCAATGACCTATTGGGACATACGCAGCTCTACAACTGATCTATTCAATAAAAATGCAACGGTTTTAAAAATCCATTGCCGTACATTTCTCTGTTCTTATTCAACTGTTAGAAACTGTTTCCCAAAGAGAGTAATTAATTCCTGGCACTCCACTTTGCCAGGCCACCGAAATAACGAGAGAAAAAAACAAAATCCAAACCCCTTGAAAAAATAAAGACAGATGTCAATCTGCTCCTGCATCCGGCTCGACGTGTGTTTCATGTAGCTGGCTGAGAGGCGTTTGCGTTCGGCTTCTGAAGCCCGAGGTGCAACACTACACAGTCAAAGGAGAGAACACCCCCTCTCATCTCGTTTCATCTCCTGCTTGTATGTGTGTGTGTGTGTGTGTGTGTGTGTGTGTAGGGGATGGTGGGTGTGTCTGCTTGTGGTTCTTGTGTGTGTGTGTGTGTGTGCGCACACTAGAGCGCCCCCTAGCCCTCACTCATCCCCTTTTCTCTCCCCACTGCTCCACACTTGCCCTACATTGCAGTCCCAGGGAGGGTACACGCCCATCTCGAGGCTTTGTAGAGTTGCCGTTTTGTCATGTTTCATGCCATTCTAGTAATAAAACAACACAGGTCCTCTCACTGAACAGGAAAACACTGTCCCCAAAGAGCCCTCACCACGAATGCGCCGCAAACACCACCGCTCGCTCGCTGGCCTTCCTCACTGCTATCTGTTTCCACCAGCAAGCTGTTGTTTTGTAAACATTCCCGGAGCAGCATTTGATGCACATTAGTGCTAGAACAAGGTGAGGAGAAAGGAGGGGAAAAGAAAGAGATGGAGGAGAACATGGAGTGAGAAAAAAACAAAAAACAGAGTGAGCAGGAGACAGAGAGGGGGAAAGAGAGAAGAGAGAATACGGAGAGTGCGAAAAGGACAGAAGAGGGAGAATCTAAAATGAGCCAGATGGTAGATTTGGCTGGGACCTCATTCAGTTTATGTAAAGCCTGTCTAAAGAGAGTAGAGACCCAGAAGCATCTCTCCACATTCTGATTTCACTTCGCGCTTCACAACTCCGAAGCCCAGATCAATACTGAAAACTGATTTGAATCATTCTGACAATTCACCTTTTAATATTTTTTGTATTACATTTCCCGAAAATCCGCATATTTGGGAAAACTGGGAAAGACACTGACACACCAATGACATACACACGCTGCCCCGAACAGGGCCTTAGCCAGGGGTTCTGGGGCTCTGGAAAATATAAACACCTGGGCCCTCTCATTTATAGACAACATTAATATTATTACAAGAACTTGCTTGCAGTCCTTTTTTCTGCCATCATCAGTGCGATTACAGTGATTGCTATTCAAAGCACTGGCTGATGGTTTTGTTTGCTCATGTGAGAAAACCTGACCGGGTATAAAACACAATGCTTTAGTGCTTTCACTGGTCTCTCTTGAGCTTTTCCCTTCCATTTGCAGACTGGAGTGCTGTTAGTAATTGGGGAATGCCTTGCCTTCTGCCTTCCTTGGACATCATTTTGGCAAGGTCTGTGTCTAATCGAAATGTCTGTTTTCTAATTTGCAAACAATAACCTAGTTTTCATGGTCTGTTATCCTATGACTGACTGGCAGCACTTTCTGCAGAAAGAACTAGACATGAAGGCAGGGATGGTTTAGACTTTGGGAGGCTATTCTATTAATTTGCACATAAGATGGTTAAAAACAGACCGACACACAACATTAGGGGGCAGAGAGTAGTAAAGCCTTTAACAAATCCACTACATGCGTTTTTTAATAGCTAATTATTAGTCTTGTCTGTTACCAAACTCACTTTCATTATCCTCAGATTCAACATTGGGAGCTTCAGTGGCATCAGTGTTTCTACAATAGTCTGATTCTGAAGAATCTATGGATCGGGTCGTGTTAACTACTAGCTAGCTTGCCAGATATCATAGCTTTGTGACTTGCTCTATCATAATTCATCACATTCAACAAAAAACACTTTGAATTGTACACATCACTATTAAAGGGAGGTTATAAGCTTCAATACAATGTATAATTTGAGTAATAACTCTCCAAACTGAGCTAAGTAGAGTTTGTTATAATAGATGCAACTACCCTGATCAGCTGTTAAGAGAAAATGACACTGAAGTTTGTTGTTTTTTTTCAGTGACTTGCCTTTTTGCAAGTCATAAAGTGCTGTATTATAGATTACATTTTAAATGACAATGTCAGTTATTTGGCATTATCTGTAGCTTGCTTATTACTCTGTTAAATGTTTAGCAGGGTAATGTGCTAGCTTTCTGGTTAATGTGTCTATAAACATGTTTGGTGTCAAGCTAAACAGCCTGGTAGGACTCTCTTTGGAAGTTGGATCTTATCAACTGAGAATTTCAGAGTATTCTAGTGAATTCTGTATTAATTGAAAAACAGACCATTCCACTGGCAGCTTCTGATTGCTCTTGTAGTAGGGATGGAAGCAAATGGTGACAGAACTTTTATATCAACAGACATATATATTACTCCCTTCAATTAATAAATGTTAACGCAGGGAAAGAACAATTAATACTGGCAATGGCAAGCATGGATTCAGCTCTGGACTTAATAACGTAGACGCCAATGGTACATTGATTGAAATTAATGCTGCATACTATAGCAGAAGAAAAGCAATGGTATGACAGGTTGACAGAACATATAACCACATCAAAAGCTACTGTAGAACTATCAGTAGACCGCTAGGGATGATGATTCACACAACTTGTTTGGAAAAATAATAGAGACATGTCTCATCTAACAAGAAGTAACCATAAACATATGAAGATTACTAAAATACTAATCTAACAATCCCTTGTACATTATTGTTGCCTTTCTTATTGTTTGTTCTTTGTCTCCATCCTGGCTATACCTGATATGAGAGAGGTACCTTCATGAATACATAGAGTCAGTTGTTCATTTTAACGCCTCCAAGTAGTTCATTAACACTGTGCTGTTAAAGTTATGTGATAAAATCTCTAGTATCTCATTGGTGCAGCCCTTCTCCATAGGCAAGCAATTGATATGCAATCCCAGCGCTTTGCTTTCTGACGAAACCCATAGCTTCTGTGAAACAGAGTAGTAGGTAACTAAAAAGCTTGTTGTTTTTCCTTTTACTGTTTTTAAAACAGTAAATGTAAACACATTAACCACATTAAACCACAAAAATATATTAAATGTTTTTTTTTTAACAATCACATGTGGATATGGAAACGCACAATAGTCCCCTTGCACTCATTAGTGAAGGCTATAGCCCCGAAATGAGTGTGATCAGCGATTATTGCTAACTGCAGTTTGTCAGGCGATGAAATGTTCAGGAGAGGCCTTTGAAAGAGGAAGGCAGATGACCAGACACCCCACAGCAAATTGAGGTAGCCGTGGAAACGGAAGAAGTGTATGACTGCAAGATGGAAGGGAAGAAAGAAAAAAGGAAGAAAGGGGTTGAGGGAGGGAAAGAGATGGCGTCGTTAGGCCTGGGTTTTGTGGGCTTAAGCCCCAGGTCTTTTTTTGGGAGGTAGGGGTGCGGGGGGTTGTGCAGCCACCTCTGTCATACCCTTAGCACCCCCTGACGATATTCCAAAAGAAACCTGAAATGAACTAGCTGCCCCAGCTCGGATTCAGGCTCAGCAGTCCGTAGGAGAATGACTATAGAAGTAGGCAACTGAAAATGTGCTGACAGTGTTTTACCGAGATGCCAGCATTCGAAAATGATACCACGAAATCAGCTGTGTCTACAGGCTTCTACCTAACCTGCAAAACCCGATTGGAGAATGAATTCACAACTGATAAAAAGATGTCAATCATTTTAGCTTAGCTGCTGGATGAGTCTTTTGCTGACTATTTTAGTTTATGTTCAAGGGCTTTGGTCGTATTTGGCAGCAGGAATTAAGAAGAAACTAACATAAATGGTACCGAAATTGTTTCTCAGCTTTTCATAATAACTTTGCTTTACTGAGAGTTGTCTTATAGCGAGACAAACAAAGCGATGTGGCGCACAGTTGTGAGGCTGAGGAAGACTTGGGACGTGAGTTCCCTTGAGAAAGGTTTTACTAATATTATCAAATATAATGCGATCCATCTTGACGACTGGCTGAACAGTCACTGGCGCTACTATTCATTTTGAATGTTTTCTAATTTTTGCATTACAATGATAGTAATGTTCGCCTGTTTTTGCTGTCCTACAAATTGCGTTTTAGAGACTTTTAATATGTATGGTAATGCAATAAAAAAATAATTATCTTCCAACCTTACAAACACGATGTTTGTAGTTGCCAATATGACAGGCCTAAACAATCAAATACAACTGTTCTCAATTTGATCCAAATATTAGTTTTAAATCAGAAAATGTTACATCATATTTCTTTAGTCCCCAGTCTTCCCTCCTCCCCTTACTCCATGTACTGTATCAGTATCATCTTTTTATCGTATATACCACCGTTCAAATTTTTGGGGTCACTTAGAAATGTCCTTGTTTTTGAAAGAAAGGCTATTTTTTTATCTATTAAAATAATCAAAAGACAGAATCCTGGAGTCGCCCCTTCACTGTTGACGCTGAGACTGGTGTTTTGCGGGTACTTTTTAATGAAGCTGCTAGTTGAGGATCTGTGAGGCGCCTGTTTCACAAACTAGACAATCTAATGCATTTGTCCTCTTGCTCACTTGAGCACCTGGGCCTCCCACTCTTTCTATTCTGGTTAGAGCCAGTTTGCACAGATCTGTGAAGGGAGTAGTACACATCGTTGGACAAGATCTTCAATTACTTGGCAATTTCTCGCAAGGAATAGCCTTCATTTCTCAGAACAAGAATAGACTGACGAGAACCCAAAAACACCGATGCTGAAGATACTGAACTAGTCTAAAGAAGAACAGTTTTATTGCTTCTTTAATCAGCCCAACAGTTTTCAGATGTGCTAACATAATCACAAAAGGGTTATCTAATGATCAATTAGGATTGGTAAACACAATGTGCCAATGGAATGCTTGAGTGATGGTTGCTGATAAAATGGGCCTCAGTATGTCCATGTAGTTATTCCATTGAAAATCAGCCGTTTCCAGATACAATAGTCAGTTACAAAAATATCAGTGTTTACATCGTATTTCTGAATTAATGGACAAAAACAAGCTTTTCTTTCAAAAGCAAGGACATTTCTAAGTGACCCCAAACTTTTGAACGGTAGTGTATAGTAACTGTTAAAAGAAACTCGTGACATGCTGTACTTTGCAGAATAGCCAGGATGAGAACAGATGAGAACAACAGGCCAATTGAGAACAGCAGTGTCACTTAGAACAGCCTCCAGTGTCTTTAAATCATAGAGACGCGCCCGGACAGAGAGAGAGAGTGAGAGAGAGAGTGAGAGGGAGGAGTGAGAAGAGATAGAGCTCTGCCACAGAAGGGGAACCTCATCAGAGAGTGCGATTTAACGCCGTCTGCCGGCTTACTGAGCTTTATTCTTTATTCAACAGGGCATATTTTTACTCCTCACTTCTCTCTCATTTCACACAGTCCGCTGCCGATGCCTAAATTGTGCTCAATCTTCAAGGCAGAATTTTTTCACTTGCTGTTGATAAGTCTTTGATATTCCGCGCTCCGCTAATTGTAGTCGCTGCAGTACATCTATCTCTTTTCAATTTCCTGATAATTAGCCTCTAACTCTTTCATGTGTCTTTTGGAGTGCACTAAATCTCCTCCTTTAATGAAAGTCACACTGCACCCGACCAGCTTGACTGGTGAGGGAGAAGGAGAAACACGTCGGGTCTCACCGTGGGCTGCATCGCCCGTGTCCTTGGGTTTTTGAACGTGACAAAATATTCAACCAGAAGAACACAGGAGTCGTCTAGTAAGGACATGGTTAGCAAACACTCCTGGTTAGAACACAGGAGTCGTCTAGTAAGGACATGGTTAGCAAACACTCCTGGTTAGAACACAGGAGTCGTCTAGTAAGGACATGGTTAGCAAACACTCCTGGTTAGAACACAGGAGTCGTCTAGTAAGGACATGGTTAGCAAACACTCCTGGT
>JACXGI010018712.1:0-12950 GCA_016801175.1 Esox masquinongy | reverse complement strand
ATGGACATATCCAGGTTTCAGTGTGTAGTGTAGGGAAAAGGACATGGACATATCCAGGTTTCAGTGTGTAGTGTAGGGAAAAGGACATGGACATATCCAGGTTTCAGTGTGTAGTGTAGGGAAAAGGACATGGACATATCCAGGTTTCAGTGTGTAGTGTAGGGAAAAGGACATGGACATATCCAGGTTTCAGTGTGTATAGAAATGGCACATCTATGTAGGGAAAGGGCTGTTAGTAGCGTGTTGTTTTGTGTCAGTAGTTGTTGGAATGTTATGCCCTTTCACTATTCGTACGCAAACTTTCAATAACTATTCACGTTTGCATATCACCCCAATAAATGCACCTTCTCTGGGACATCTCTGTTTTGCCTTTTACTCTGTTTCCATATCAACTGCCCCGTTTCCATCCTCTTCCTTCTCTGTCTACTTCCTCCAATCTTCACACATCACTCCCTACCTCATCCAATCTCCAAACTTCACTCTCTACCTCCTCCACACTCCAAACTTTGCACTCTACTTGCTCCTATTTCCACACTCCACTTTCTACCTCCTTCACACTCTGTACCTCCTCCAGTCGCCACACTCAACTCTCTACATTCTCCAAACTCTGCGCTCCACTCTCTTCCTCCTCCAGTCTCCACGCTCCACTTTCTACCTCCTTCACACTCCACTCTCTGCTTCCTCAGATCCCCAAATTCCACTCTCTACATCCTCCAAACTCCACCCTCCACTCCGTACCTCCTCCAATCGTCAAACTCCACTCTCTACCTCCTCCAAACTTCACTCTCTACCTCCTCCTCTTCCTCCACTCTTATTTTCCTGTTCCTCCAGCCTCTTATTTTCCTGTTTCCCTCATCCCTTTCTCATTGTCTTGCCTTTTCTCATGCTTCATTTATTTGTCTTTCTCCTTTCCTTCTTCTATCTCAGTATGCCTCTCTCTCTCACACTGTCTTTATCTCTCTATATACACAGTATATATACCTTTGTGTCTCTCTACTCCATTTTGCCTCTCTATCTTCGTTTTTGCACAGATTCCTTCCCCTTTTCACCACCCTCCTGCTCATTCTCTGTCTCTGTGCCATCTGGTAATGTTATTGGAGGTGTGCTCTTCTCTGCTCTGCTTTCAGTTAATCTAAAGATCGAAACTACAGCTGCTCTAGTTTCCAGTGACTAAAAGCCACTGGTTATAATGTCTGGAAAAGGGGGGAGAATTAGAATCTTGGAAAAAGGAAAAGTAATTAGTCGTGGAAGCATTTAATACATTTAGAGAATGCAGATCCGGGCCAGTTAAATATTATTATTATGTTTTGTTTTTATATTAATGATTTATATACAAATATTTACCCACTGGCTATATTACCCTCTGGCTAATGAATTAATTCTCGTGTGAAATATTAAACAGTACAGTAGATCTGATACAGTGTGGTTACTCTTTCATTATAGCTTTCAAAGAATGAGTTACTAAGAGGTTGATAGAACTTTGTAGTCAGGTTGCTTAAGGCAAGGTAAACCATCACAGCCACATCTGTAATGTGGTTCGGCTGTTTCCTTAGGGTGCTGTGGCAGATAACCTGGCCGGATAGTCAGCTGCTCTCTGTGTCATGAGTCTTATGAGGCTTAGAGAAAGGGGCTTCTTAATATCTTCTGTTTGTTGAGAAGTTTACATTGAGCGGATGACCAAAGAAAGGTATTCTCACTGAAATTTCATTCAAAATGTCAACCATCTTCAGGGGCAGTATATCAATGCTGGGCCTGTTTAGAGTGAAAGCAAAGATTGCCATGGTCTCTGAGTGTTTGGAAAGTAACTAATGCCCATGTGTATTTGTTGAGGGCTTTGGCTAAATGATACTGGGGTCCTGTTAAGTACTGGGTTTGTTTACCCCATCTTACCTCTTGCAGGCCCAATGTGTGTGGCTCTCGGTTTCATTCCTACTGCTGCCCCGGCTGGAAGACTCTGCCTGGGGGAAACCAGTGCATTGTCCGTAAGTACCCAGACATTATGGCCACTATACAAATAACCCAGCCATTGTTTTTGCAGTGCTATCCACAAATAGATCTGTCCATCCTCTGGCTGGTTGGGCTGAAAGTTCATCTCTGGAGATACTGTGTGTGTGTGTGTGTGTGACTTCTGTCCTATCCTCCCAGCAATCTGCCGTAACTCGTGTGGCGATGGTTTCTGCTCCAGACCCAACATGTGCACCTGTGGTAGCGGTCAGCTCTCCCCCAGCTGTGGGGCCGGAGCTGGAGGTGAGTTCTAATATCCGGCACCTGCTTCTCACAACCACACACCCAATGCCAGCTCCATCTGCAGAAACACATTGTGACCAAGCAAATCATGGATACTGTCGCTAACTTTGGCGACCCACAATCGTCTTTCCCGTTTGTGATTTGCTAGATCTTCCACTGTGTTTGTCCAGTTAGCGCTGTGTGTCCATGACTTTTCCTGCCTGCCCAAGGGCAACCACCTGGCCTGCTGGCCCCCGCAGGGCTCTACGATGTCAGGGTAACGCTGCCTCAGAGACAGCCAGGCCTGGCTAACAGCCTCCAGCCGCTCCAGGTCACAGGGTTTGGAAGGATTAATGCACACGGCTGGAGGGCCTAGCCCACTGAGGTGCAGTTTACCAGCCTTTACTGTGTGTGTGTGTGTGTGTGTGTGTGTGTGTCTGTGTGTGTTACTGTGTGCAGCGTGCTCTGCTCCTCGGCTGGGCAAAGGCAGTCTCGTCAGTCACACTGAGTCCCTTCACTTCCGTGTACACACACACACACACACACACACACACACACACACACTGAGCTCAGGGACTGGGCCTGGCCGTCTGACCCTGAGGTGTAAAACCGGATCTACTCCACAGTCCACACACACTGGTCGGACACCCCAGAGAGGCCAGACGCCAGCTTTATGTGCTGGAAAAAAACGATTCTGAAACCAGGGTGGGAGAGGCCGTCTTCTACCCCATCAAGCCAAGTGATGGGGAATGGTATGAAGTCATTTCCTTCAGAGGGAGAGATAGAAACTGAAGGCTGCTGGAGCTTCCCATAGAGCTGGTAGCAAACTGACTGTCACACTAACTGCTTCTGCTCTCAGGCTACAAGAGACGCATGGGCTTTTACAGACCTGTCTTAGTGTATTAGGACTTTCCAGATAAAGTACAGTAGGATAGGAATTGTAAGTCTGGAAATTAATCTTTTTGGGCAAATGGAGTTTAAATCGGTGTTGTGCGTATCATTGAGGAGCGTTCTCTCTCTCTCCCTGGCCATCTGGAAGGTTACCAACTGCTGAGATGAAACATGGCATAAATTCAACAATCGTCCAGTGCAGGGAAATGGCTTAGACAAAGCGTGGCATCTGGCCTCTGTTTTATACAGGATTCAATAAGGTCAGCAGTCTAGTGTTGGCGAGTTTCTGTCCAAAAGAACTATGTTTCATACCTCAGAAAAACCTGTTCAGTCTGGATTAATCTTTCATATGCTTTGATACTGTAGGTTGACCTGTGATTTAATTTCACACTGGGGTTCAGTTTTCATCACGTTTCTGGTAGAACAGCGAAGTAAACACCTACAATAACGACTTTGCCAATGTTGCTTCGGATGACTCAGATAAAACAGATTTCCATGCAACTGAAAAGCTATATAGAGTGCCGGGAAATATGGTACAATTCTCTCTTCTTAATTACAGAGTCTCACACACTCATTTGTTGGGTTATTGACAGCATTATTATGTCTCAGAGGCCACATCTGGAATGTAGAGCTACTTGTAAGAAATCTGCTTTCAATCAAGCTGTTTGAATGAACCCTAATCCATGCAAATACTGTACACAGTACTGTAGTTACTATATATATATATATAGGGAAGTCCATGTCATATAAAAGTAGGGAAGTCCATGTTAATTCCCAGGCATTACAGATGAAAAATACATTTGATTTATTTATCCTTTTATTTATCTATTTATAATGGTAAAAGAAGAACCATCTGGTATTTAAGGGCAACCTGTTGATTGTCTTTAACTGTCTTACAACGTGGTTCTTGACAAATAAATGAATCTAGACAATATTCATGACTGTGGACAATCATACTAATCTAGTCCCCAGAGGAGCAGCTGTGCCCAGTCCAGTCATCTCAGACGTCTTCCCATAACTATAATTACCTTCTAATGACCATGAACGTTACCTCACAGTCCCTCAGAAACAGCTGCCAATGAAAGGGGTCCAGACGGGCTCAGCGCAGCTCAACTCCGGGAAAGGGCTATATTATAAATCTATATGACACAGACAGAAGAGCCGCAGGAAAAAAACATGGACTTCCCTACTTAAATCTTTGACTTCCGTTCTTGGAAATCCCAATCACCCTTAAAGTTCATTTAAACACTATGGTATGAATTCCTAGACACAGATTAAGCCTGCTTCTGGATGAAAATGTTATTTCAATGGAACTTCTGCTTTTTATTTCAAGACTAGGCTTAATCTGTGTCCGGGAAACAAGCCCTATTTAATTAACTTTTAATCATCAGATGAAGTTGTGTTTACTGAGGTCCGAAACTAGAAGTTATTCAGCCAAACTACACTACTACGTAAGCCAGATGGATTTGCCAGGCAATGAAAAACTTGATTCTGTAAATCGTTCTGGACACATAGGTTCCTCAACATCTCAGCACAAGCCCTTGTATTTCACGACATGACAACTCCATTGTGAACTTCACATTGACATGTCACTGTTCCCGAGCGCTGTGTATAAGCCAGCGCAGAACAGACCACAGCTATAAAGGGCCTCAGTGTTCCAGCCCCACCACCACTAGTTTCCTGTGCTCTGTCCCAACCCCCCGTAAAGAACTCACAGATGTGGAGGATGCAGGCCGACCCACAGGGCAGCCACACAGAGGTGCATTGTGGCTCCCAGGGTCTGTGGGTCCCCAACCTCCTGCCTGTTGTTCTGCACGTTTGAAGCTCCAGGCACGGTTCACAGGGACGGATCATCTCACCTCACCTACAGGGAGGGGGGGGTCATTAGTGGGGTTAGCCAGTGAGATCATCCCATTTCTACCACTTCTAACCCCACTCCACAGAGAAAACACATGAACTCCTCCAACAATGTAACTCAAACAGTCTGTGAGCTTAGCGTCTAGAGACATGTCTGATGTTCTTCCAACCCCCCCACATTAAAGAAATACTGTTTTAGAAAGTATAAAGAGACATAGCAAAAATGGTACTGATCTCAGCTTTGTTGAAACTTTTGCTTGACAATGACAAGTTGGGATAGTTTCCTTGCTATTTGTTTTCCCCATCACAGTGCATTGCGAGTTTGAGTTGAACTGGTCGATTCAATAATTTGTCATGTTTCATTTCCTTTGACTGGTGTGAGAATAGCCTGAACACTATGTAAGTTAAACTAAATGGCTCACTTCCCTGAAGCGCTGGGTTGAGCTGAGGTGGAGTCTGATAGGAGTGGATCGATGTTCCCCAGACTCAAACCCACAAACATTTAGTCCAAAGTTACTCCAATCCATCACTCCCATGTGTCTGCAAAAGATGCTAGCGGAGTCTGAAGTCAGAACGGTCATCTGTTTGGATGAAAGGATAGGTAGATGGCTGCATCCCGGACCTGTCTTTCATCGTACTGGGTGGGTGTTTCTAAAGAGCTCTCCTATAGGTTCTCGATGAGAGCAGGCGTCTTGAAAACACTCTAAGCATACTTTTGGTGGTCACATTTTGGGAATGTTCAAGTCAACGAGAACAGCACCTTTCAAACTCTAGACATAACTCACTAAACACTTCGATTTCAATGGGACTAGTGTAATGAGAAGAACTTAGTGCTGTCCCACTAAGTAAAAATTACAGACGGCAAATTTGTTGAGAAACCATTGCATAACTGAGGATTGTGAGGAAAGAATATCTCCATTTATCTAAATTATGTTAAATGGAAAGGAAATAACCTTGGTCTTTGTGTGCGCGCCAAACCATTATGACAATGTTTTATGATTAACTAACCACATTAATACTTGACATTTTTGACAGTCTTTATCATCAACGCTGTCTGGTTACGCACATTGGACAGAACTGGCTGCTGAGAAGAAGAGAATAGCAACTTGTGTCTTCAGCTCTGAGAAAGTGGGCTATTGACTGTGCCGTTATCAATGCTTGGCGTATCGCACACCCTGCAAATCTTCCAGAAAATGTTACGGTTATTCATCATGCTTAACAATGATACCATATCATTGTCAATGATACCATATAGATTAAGTATTTATTTCAGTAGAGTTGACACCGTGACACACAAGATGCACAGTGTGAAGCACCTCAGCTCATTACGACAAAACGGGACGTTGTTGCATTGTCTCGTTGACGTCTTGTTATCATTGTCTCTGAACAGTGAGAACAGTGCACCCCAGTTCTGTTGACCTGACAACCAGAGGTTCTGGGCATCTGGATCTGTTGGATGTTGGTGGCAACACCAGGATAACCACGGTGTCTAGAACTGGTTATTTTGTTTCAAGCCTGATAGAAGACCAGACTGCAAGGGCAACAGCTACACATACCTTAACAGATACACTCAATCACCCGATACAACTAGAATCATATGACTAGAGGAACACACATGGCTTTGCCCTCGGTCGTATAATGCTCATTCACACCGGCCGGCGTAGAATCGTCGTCCAACCCTGTCAGCCTGTCTTCAGTGTTTGCAATCTGTCCAATTTACTGATTTGCTTTCCATGCACAAACCCCCGTTCAAAACTCCACATGCTCTTTTGAAAACGCGGACTCGCCCATACTCTGGTCTTCATATTGGGTCTCTGTGGTCAGGCGCTGTGTAGTTAGAGAGATCACTACCACTGGCTCATTTACAGTAAGTGGAAGTTGTGTAGGCAAGAAATAAGTCGAGGAACTGCGTCATCCCACCACCTCATGAATCACAGTCTGCAAAGACAGAAAGAGAAAGAGAGATAAATTGCTGTAATTAAAATTGGCAGCAAGATAGAGGGAGAATGAGAGGTGTTCCAACTATCAAAGAAGGGCATGGGCATCATGTTCTGTTCTTCCCAGTAGAAACATGGGCATGTGCCAAGGCCAATTACTGGAGAAGCACTGCTATGAAGGGCGCTGCGTGTTTAGAAAGACTGACTAAGCCCTCTCACTCAACTAATCTACCGGGCTCCGCTCTCTGCTGTGGGCTGGCTGCTCTCTGCCAGATCTGGTTGGATAGTGGTGGTCCTGTTTTACATTTCCCCTCCTCCTATCCCCCACAAACATACTGTCAGTCTGTCACGGACACTGTGTGTTGGTCCGTCTGCCTCGGACACAGCCTGTCTGTTCATCTGTCTAGGGCAGGCTCTGTCTGTAGAAAGCTTCCTGCTTTGAGTTTTAAGTATGCTTCTCTGCCAGAATTGAAGCTTTCAGCACTCAGCAAATTCCTATCTATAGGACACAGCTGGCTCAACTTATAGCCTCCCCAGTCTACTTGGTTTTACTGTGGCAGGAGTGGGCCATAAGCCTTGAGTGCCAGTAGAGTGTTCTGCAGTAGGCTAATACAATTTGGTCTACATAGATACAGCCCAGACGTTGCTGTTCCAGGAGAGCAGTCCACAAAGATATTATTCCAAAAATTAGAGTGTTAACATAGTTTAAATGAAATCCTGTCAGAGAGCAAAAACCACAATGTAGAAGTTAGAACCCAAGTGTAACTTCCAGTAACTGGACTAACTGTTCGTCTTGGCACAACTCTGACACTAAACCGAGCTCTTCAACATTGTTACATACATTTGGAGCTGAATAGGGGTGTTCAAGGGTTAACGACACACCTTGGGGTTGAAGGTTCCTTTGGAGGTCATTGCTTGTGTGTGTGACCAGCTGGGTGAGTGTAGGTTCTCGGCTAGCACAGGAAGGTTGTTCCGGATGCATCGGTTGACCTGCGTGTGTGTGTGTGTGTGTGTGTGTCCCACAGTGCAGAGCTGTAACGTCAGGTGTATGAACGGAGGCAGCTGCCAAGAAGACTCATGCTCTTGTCAGAAGGGCTACACAGGCAATCACTGTGGACAGCGTGAGTATCTTTCTCCCTCCACACACTCAGCCCTCCCACGGCACTGTGTTCTCTGTCCAACTGTATCACCCAGTATCCCTGACGCACTTCTTCCCCTCTCTCCTCTTCAGCTGTGTGTGAGAACGGTTGCCAGAACGGAGGGCGCTGTATTGGGCCCAACCGATGTGCCTGTGTCTACGGCTTCACTGGCCCGCAGTGCGAGAGAGGTGAGAGCATTCCCTTTCTTCACTGGCCCGCAGTGCAAGAGAGGTCACAACATTCCCTGTCTTCCCACTTCTTCCTAATGCAAACCCGTCTGGTCGTAGATAGTCACAGTTTCAACACAGGAACCCTGTTCATTACACACACCCCTGTGCCCACTCAAACACAAACCCTAAGGGGACGGGAGGATAAATGGAAGTTGGCCGAGGAATGTTTCCGTAGTGCTTGAAGTGTGTTGTAGTAAGGCTGTAGCCATAATAACAATACTTTTTATTTTTCCTCACATTTTACTTTCTACATTCAAAAACTTTATAATGGAAATGATTTGTGTTTTAAAACTAGACGAGCTGTCCCCTATCAACTTCCAGAGCCATTTAAAACCGAGAGACACATCGTTAGAACAGGGAGACGCCTGCCAATCATGTGGTGACACAGAACATGTCACTACACCACTCTTATCATCACACACCAACCAGGGTGGGGAGAGATAGGGTGCCCAGTGGACTTCAGAAGCTTTGATCTGTGGCATATGTATATGAACGTTTTATCAGTCTAGGCATAGTGTGACCGTAATGTGACCGCATATAGTGACTACAGACAGTTTGTCTCCCAAACCCCAACCTGAGACCGTCATCTGGTTTTCTGGTGTTGGAGATAGTGTGCTGACTACCTCTTGTAGAAGCTGCAGCTGAGATAAAGGTTTAAGGGTTGGCGAACACCAGAAGGATGGGCTGTGTCTAAGAGAATCACGTCTATGATTTGCGTCAGAAACAATTCGATGTGGTCACTTCTTGAGGTGACCTGAAATTCCAGTCCATGAATCCAAAGGTCTCCGTAAAATAATGAGCTGCCGTTTTCGATTACGTAACTGTTGAATGAAATTCAGCTCATCCCCAAATTCGTAGATTGATTTATAGCGGTCAACAGCCTTGTGACCTCTGGGTAGACCTTATACCCCAGGGGGTCCGCCCCTTTCCCCTGACCTAACCCTCCTCTCACATGGCCACCCACTGCTCCACCCCTTCCCCCTATGAAACACACGTCTTATTAAATTTAGAAACTGGGGGAGGATGGAGAGAGAGGGGGGATGGAAGCAGGGATTGAGGGAGGGCAGGGGTAAAAGTAAAATGCACTACCCAGCTGTGTATACAGAGCCAGGCACAGCCGAGCACAAACAGTCTCGTCTCCGCGTTGAGAACACTGGACCTCAGCAGCCCTCCCTCAAACCCCTGAGTTTGGTCTAGGTCCATGTCTGCATGTGGGGACGCCAAGTCCAGGCAAAAATAGTAGCACCTGTCAAATCGGTCCCCCCAAGGTTGTTTGCTCAGCCCCACCCAGGAAAACATGATTTCCAGCTTAGTGGTTCTATTTGGCATAGTGTAAGAACTGGATGACATTTAGTCTTAAGAACTATAGGTTAGGTTTAAGCGTTATCGCTAGTGTAGGTTAGGTTATCGAGGAACAAAGGTTTGGTCATCGGGTTTGAGTTGGGTTAAGATATGTGTAGGGTATGTGAAGTATAGAAAAACACATTTTTGTGTGTGTGTGTGTGTGTGTGTGTGTGTGTGTGTAGGTTCTTATTCTGGTGCCGATTAAACGTTGCTGAAAGGATAGTAAACATGAAAAATTGGACCTCTGCGATTTTCAGCTGAGGGGTTCGGTTTAGGGGGAATGTTACAATTGGGGTTTGAATTAGGGTAAGGAGTTACGGTTAGTACAAATATTTTTGATGTCCCCATTTAGATAGCTGAACATCTGTGCGTGCGTGTGTCGTAGGCAGTCAGTTAAACATGAGCTACAGCGCAGACTGACAGCCAGTCTCTAATCAGCTGAGTTTCCCACCATCCCCATTCTCCTGTACAACTGGAGCACCAACCCTCTCATTACAAAGCAGCTGTGTGACCACAGCCGGCGGGGGGGAGTTGTTCTGCTCATGTGTCCCGTGTGTTTCAGCCCATTAGCCAGGATCGCATCCAGTAGTGAACAGTACTACCCTTATGGATCCACACAGCTCGGCCCGGGTCGGCCCAGCCCAAACAAACTGTACGGAGCCAGGCCCATGATGATGAGGGGATGGAACGGAGCAATGGAAAGGGAGTTGTGTTTATTTCTGTCCACCTCCTGTAGTCTGGCAACGGCTTCTCCAGTGGAAGGGATGGGTGGCACCCAGGGAGAGAAGTGTGCAATTCTTCGCCCCATAGAGGCTTCACATAATGGGATCTGCTGCAAGAAAGAGAATCCACGGAGACCTCAAAAAGCGTGACATGCTTCCAGACAGAGAGAGAGGTGGCTGTAATGAGTACAGTACAACTCTGCCTCATCCTCATGTTATGCCTTTTAAGTTGTTTTATTACATCACAATGTTATGTTTTATGTTTCACTGGAAATGTAAAACACACCTGCTGGATTGTTGGCTGCACGGTGACCATTTCGGAGAGCCCTAAAAAAGGCTGAAAGACACAGTGAAGGATAGCACTAAAACCTGTCTGCTCGAAAGTTAGTTGGAGCCATAAAACAAGAGTATATTCGATGTACTACTAACAGGGAGTGAAGAGACACCCTGGTATAGAACATCAAATATCATGTAACATGACTAGGTACAGAAACAAGGAAACATCTTTAGTGGCCAACAGCATGTCTTAAGAACATCCAGAGGATCATGAGTTAACATCCTAATGTGCCACGAACGTCTTAACAACACATTTTTGTTTGCCGGGAGGTCTACTTAAAGAGAAATGCGGTTGCTTTTAGCCTCGGTGCCTGACTATCAGGAATACCAGACTGAGAAGTTGGCTAAAGTCGAAACAGATTGGATGCCAGGCTAAATTCATTTGTGCTGAATTGGAGAAACCATCATTTTTTAGACTAGACTTGTGAGGGAAATGAATAGTATCTGTGGAAATTGAAGTACTGCTGGACATAGATTGAGGACATTAGGAAAGTGCACTTTTAACGAGTTAGCATGAATTGTGTTTTGTCTGTTCGGTAGCCCTCTGTGTTCACTGGAGTTTCCACTGTCGTGTGTGTTCTGCATAATTACGCACACTGGTGGTTTCTCTCTAAGAATGCTATCTGTTAACATTGCAGTCATGCAACACAGTAAAACCCAGTGCAGGTCACCAGAGAGAGATTGCTATCCTGTTTATCTCCCTCACTTTCCCCCACGCCTCGCAGTCTCCCACAGTCCCAAAGCAGGGAAGCACTCTAGCATGTCATCATGTTTGGTGAGTGTCGTGGCAAAGGCTGAAGCCACTTAGAGTTATTAAGCTACAAGGAGAGTAGATTGAACGGCTGTTGATAGTATAATGCTGTTGATAGTATAATTCTGTTGATAGTATAATGCTGTTGATAGTGTAATGCAGAACCGAAACAGCATCACTGTGCCAGAATTCTAACACAGACACACTGTATACACATTTGAGTTGTTTAGGTGCATATATACACACTCACACACACATATACACACACAGGGACACACAAGCCATTTAGATGCACACACACGTTTTTAAAAACTTTGATTATGAAAATCACTTAACAGTCAAAAATTAATTAAAAAGGAAAGGTCACAGATATCTACACAAGTGTTTGTGCAGAAAGAAGCTTTCTCCATATCGCCATGATACCCATGACTACTAAAACAGTGGTACCTTGCCAGTTGCTCTGCCTTGGTTCAGACTGGGCGTGTCAGCCCTGAGCATTGCCCAGACTCTTACCTATAAGAACTGCTTGTCTGCACATTACCCAAGGCTGTTCCTCAAGCAGCAGTCAAATGGGCAGTCCACTTTTAAGATCTTTCCAAAATCTTCCCCACGACATTTATGTCAGATGTATATCTATCAATTTCTCACTTCAGAAGCCACTAGGTCATGTCTGTCTATAATTATTTTTATGAATTACAACCATTTACAACGTGGTCAACAACATGTAAGATACCAAATAGATCACGGTTTGCAGGGTATCAGAGTGAAATATAGGTGTTTTTTGGGTTGAAACCGTAACCTAAGCTTAATTTACATTAAGGCTTTCCTTTTGGCTGTGTGTTAAAGACACGGCAAAGTGTGGACATGGTCAGTCCTGTTTTGAAAACTGTGCAGCAGCAACAGGAACTGTCTAATGTGTCCTCCTTCACACACTGGGGCCTCATCTCTGTCCAGACCAGCACGATTACCATGTAATTACATCATGTTTCATTGAGGCCTCTTATCTCCCCTCCATACATCATCCTCCACCCTAACCCAAACTATTCACCTTGGTCTCCTCCAACCGCTAACCTAAAGATGGCATGTAGGCGTTCCCTCCCTCTTCACTGTAATCGCGCAGCTGGAAGACAGAAGCGTTTCCCATTCGGTTTGGCCACCATTCCAGACTGGATTAACAAACTTTTTCTCACTTCCCAGATTATCCGGTTCCCCCTTCCCCTCATCAAAGACTTTTTCTCAGGCAGGAATGGGGAATAGGCAAAGATCATGTTTGGCCCGGTTATGATTGATGAAATTGATGTGATTGGCTGGGCAGATGTGATGTACAGGTGCTGGTCATAAAATTAGAATATAATCAAAAAGTTGATTTATTTCAGTAATTCCATTCAAAAAGTGAAACTTGTATAATGTATACATTCATTCCACACAGACTGATATATTTCAAGTGTTTATTTCTTTTAATTTTGATGATTATAACTGACAACTAATGAAAACCCCAAATTCAGTATCTCAGAAAA